>WEKY01055714.1:7797-54474 GCA_013390045.1 Picathartes gymnocephalus
TCTTTTTGTGTTTTTTTTTTTTTTTTTTTTTTTTTTGTGAGAGCAAGCTTTAATCAGGATTTCCCTTTTGTTTCTAATTCTTAATCTCGTTGCGCAATCCGGTTTTAAAGACTACCAGGTTAGCTTTGGATATGTACCTTAGTAATTCGCGGTAGGTCACTTCCAGCCCAAATTTCCTTTGAGTCTTGGAGACAGCCTGTAGTGTCACTGCTCCTGTAGTGATTTATGCTTTGATTAGGAAATAAGAGGATAGACTTTCTTGTCAACTCAGCTGTTTTATGATACAAGTGATTTTGAAATATACTGGTTAAGATGACTCCCCAGTATGGAGTTGGTGATCACTAAAGAACATTATTTGGTAGTTTTGGATCCTCTCCAAGTATGACTTTGCTCTTCAATGATGATTTTTTGTTTTCTTCTTTTAAAGTTTCATACTATAAGTCTTACTTTGAAGACATATAGCCATAATAAACATCACATTTTGACAGCTTTCCTTATGTAAATGAAACCCATTCAGTAATTTAGTCAGATTTGAGAAAAGATGCATCTTAGACCTGTCTACAATTATAAGTTACAACTATATTGACAACATTTATCTGTGAAAATGGGAAGAAAATAGGAAATTCAATTACTTTTCCATGTTAAAAAATGTTTTGCAAAACCATTAGCACATAAAAATATTTTTTCTGATGTCAGTCTTCTGTGTTTATATTAATATCTGAAGTACATTAAATGGGCACAATAGAATTTTTCTTGCAGTAAACAACTTTGAAAACACAAAATTGAAAATGAGGTATATTTGGAAAGGCATGATTCCTTGGATTAGGATTTTTGGGTAGGGGGATATCCAGTAGAACAGGTAGAAATTAGGAGTGATCAGTAGGGCTCTGTAACATGTCAGATACTATCAGCAGTGTGTCTGCAGTGTGCTGCTGCTATACCTTCAGTTTTGCTCTGCAAGCTAAAGAGGCAAAGATGTGGTTTTGCTGTGAGAGGACCCTCTCCACGATAGCTCTGAGAGCAATATTGATTGATGTCTTTCATACTGGTGACACTTGTAGCTGTGCTAATAAATGGAACAGTACTTTGAGCTGAGGGCACAAGTTTTTGAACATGGTATTCATAAAGCACATAACATTAGGATGTCTTCCCAGTCTCACCAATTACAAAGCTTTAGTTAAATTATTAAAAATGCTGAGATTGTGTTTTTCTATGAGCCAGGTACTTGGGAGTTTTTCTTGTTACTGCTCAATTTCTATGACTGCTTCAGTCCCTCCAAAATCTCAAGGTTTAGAAGGGTATTTTTTATTGAAAGGTGAGATTTTCATTCAGTCACATGGATCCAGGGGCTGAAACTTCGAAAGATAACTCCCAAACATTTATTGCAAAGTCTGGTGATACTGTGTAAAATGCATGATAGCCTGGAGGTCTCTGCTAGTACTGAACAGAGGTACACTTTGATCTTTCACGTAATAGGTCTCCCAATACCTTTTCATTTCTAACAGAAATAGTGCCCAGGCTGCTCTTACACCATAAGCCTATTTCACTCATCCTTATAAGTTGTGATGCCAAGTAAGAACATAGGTTTTAGGAAGAAGAATGAGAAGAAAGGAATAAGATGTCATTTAGACTGTGCAACCTCAACTGTTTTTGATGGTATTTGCTCTTAGAGTCATGTCTCAGTAGTTGAATCTTTAGTTTAAATGGAATTATTAACATGGACAGGTTTTATTTAAAGATCTAATTTTACTGCAGGGATAACAATGTTTAAGACTTCAAACTGCATTAAAAAATTGGTTAATAAACCACTAGCTATTAAACTGGTAATTGTTTTTCCTGTAGGTAGCAGTGATTCCTTTTGGAGAGTTATGCTCTATTGGGCAAATATGCCCAATATATAGGTAGGTTTTAAAATGGACATTACCTCTGAACATTATAATTTTGTCCTTAGATATTTCTTAAGGAGAATAGAATCAGTATTTTTGATAATGAAATTTTCAAAAGATTTGTTAGTGGACATAACTGACTTGCTTAAACCATCTTGGGTAGCTTTCCTTTCCAAAACTGGTGTAGTGGCACATAGTAACTTTCCAGGAGGCTTGAAATTCACTCCCATGGTGAAATTGGTAGTATTTTTACTGGTGTGAAAAGAGTAAGCTCATACCATCTCAGTATTGCAAAGACCTTGAAGAACTACAAAACTATGTACTTCTGTTACTTACCTTAGTCTTTCAGACTCTGAGATTGTTCTGAATATTGATTTGTCCAGCAGTTCAAGCTTCTTAGAAGGTGCCACTGTGTTTGAGAAATGTGTTCATTAGTACCTAATTATTTTTGATGCATGTTAAAAGAAATTGAGATTATATCTGCTGTTGAGTAACTGCCTTAAAAAAAAAATTGTCTTACTCGGTGGTTCCTAATCTTGGAAATACCTGTGTAAGACTATGAATAAGTCCTACAAACATCAAACAATTTTTCTTGTTGCCCTTTTTACCAATAAAAGCTCTCCCTGCTTCCCTTGTTCATTCTCCTGGAAAAAAACAGCAGCCTTCACAAGCCTGAATAATGAGGTGGGGCTAGGAAAAGGAAAGCTCGGTATAATTATACTAATCTGCTACTTACTGGAACAACATATACCCCATATTGTTTCTGATTCTCCTTTCTCCTTTCATCCTTTGTTCACATTCCCATTTTTCTCCCTTTAGTGTTTTCTTATTGGCAACTCTACCTAAGTCATATTATCATAAAATGGTTTGGGTTGGAAGTGACCTTGAAAACATGTAGTTTCAACCTCGCTGTCATGGACAGAGACACCTTCCCCTAGATTGGGTTGTTCTAAAGCCCCATCCAACCTGATGTCCCATCTTGAACACTTGCAGGGATGGGGCATGCACAACCTCTCTGGGCAATTTTTTCCCGTGCCTCACCACCCTCACAATGAAGAATCTTCGTGGCCCTCCTCTGCATTTGCTTATTAAATCTTAGTTTCCCTTCTTGAGCTACTGTGATGATACTCTTCTGAAAAAGATCCCTCATTAGCTAGTGTAATTTGTTTTCTTGTAGTTCCCATAGTTCTTGATCTTCTTCATAATAGGGATTTCAGAAACGATAACAACAGGGATAAAATAAAACTTATATCTGCTGGAGTGCTGTAACTAGGTTGTGACTGAGTTTGCAAAGAGGGGTCAAGGTGGGATGGTGCCCATTTATGTGATCAGAAATGTGTCTAGACATGAAGCAGTGGTTTATGTGTACGTTCCTTCTTCCCCATGCCCAGGTATCTTAATGTTGTATTATAGAACAATGAATGAATCTGAGGTTTGTCCTTTTCCCTCTGTAAACATTTGTTTCTTTAACATAAGCTCAGAGCAATTTGGGCATCTCTTTATCCCAGTCAGCAAACTGTCTCTGTAGCTTTGCTCCTAATTCTTCTTCCTTTTCTACCTGCTGTGGATACGGGACTATAATATTACATTACTTCAGATAGAACACAATAAATTTGCTTATAAATGATATATGAACACATTTTGCCTTTTTTTTGCTTGTTAAACCTTTAGATATAGCATACACTGCTTTCTCCAAATTATCTGCCTATAGCACGCAATGTCTGATTTGTTTGAAGAGCTTCTGATTTCTGCTGATTAGATATTTTACTCAGAGCACCAAAGAAACCCATATTTGTGTTACTTTTCTTCTTGGATGCACATGTGCGTGCTCTCTTACTTTTGCACTCTCTCACTTTTTTCCTCTGCTTTGCTGGAACATCGTGTCCTCAGTTGTCAAATGCTTTCTCGCAGATAAAATTCCGAAACTAAATTGAAAGAAATCAACCCAGAAACTCTGGCAGATGATTAATTTCTAGAGTGAAACTGAATTTTACGAATCTTAATTGAAAAAATGTGTATTATTAAAAAAGTACGGCGTTAGGCTTGTGAAAAGGAATCTCTAATACTTGGCATATAAAAAAGGAGATGTGATAAGATTATGAAACCTTGAGGGGTTATTTGAATGATCAGCTTGTTTCTAGAGAAAAAAATAAAGCTCTGTTTTATTAATCCTAATTGTCCTTTTATTTGTTGCAATATATTATATCAGGTTTACAGCATCTCTTCAGCATTAGCTTCCCAGGAACAACATCATAGAAGTGCAACTATCAGCCAGCTGAATGCTACAGATACAACCTGAAAATAAGTATGGATGATTAAGCAGGGTATTGTTTTTCAGAAACAGCACATCCACGTCTGTGTAGCATCAAGAAGAGAGTTTAAAATTGCATACAGGGTTCAGTAAACTGTTGAACAATTTATTTACTGACTAATAAACTGTTTTTGTGAGTTAATCTTTTGGTCAGGAAAAGAGAAAGAGGCAGATTATGTGTGATAGATTATTATGAATTGCATGGTAGCAGGGAAGCAGTTAAGGCTAGAACTGTATGACAGCTGTGAATCATTGTTACTTAAAAACATCATGGATATGAAAATGCAGTGCCATCTTCTCTCAGGATTCTCTAAAAAGTTGATTGAGATATGAGTAAAGGCATTTCCCTGACCCTTGACACCGCTGTGTTGCTACACTTAACGTGTGGCTTTCAGGAGGTGAATCATCATCGGCAGTACGTGACTGTTTAGCTTTGCCTGTTACTAGATGTATATTCTGCTTACCAAAACGCTGCTTCATTAGTTTTTTAGCTTAGAAGTGCAATATACGTGCTGTCACAGCTTCTTTAGTAGGAGGTTATGACAGGGTAGTTGGACAATTCATGTAATATCTTGGAACTCATCGGTTTAGAATGGCCAGAGCTGTGTCAGTTGATTTTATACTATGGTGCAATCTACCTTATGAAAGTTATCTCAGTCTGGGGATTTTGAAATGCTGTTAAGGAGATAATGTTTATATGTAAGTATTCTTAAAGTAATTGAAGTATAGTTAGTACTTCTGATGGGAACAAGGAGGAGAAGGAGAAGAACCCCGGGTTTCAGCCACAATTTTTGATGTCACAAGCAAACACTCAACTGATTCAAGAAAAAACCACCAAAATTAGAGAACGGCAGCAATTAGAATGTTTCTAAATAGAAGCATTCGTCAGCTGTCATGTTGCTGACTTTGAAAGTTCAGTTATCAAGTTTGGTGACCACTTGGTGTGGTGCCAGTAAAAAGGATTTGCTTGTCTATTTTCAAGTGATCAGAATATTTTTTAGGCCATGTGTAGAAATAGTTGGAAAATACAGTAGACTGACTGGATAAGAAAGAATGAATTAGGTACTTGCAGTGATAATACAAAAGAGGAGAGATGAAAGTTCACAGTTATTTAGGTTTAAAAAGAATCTCCGTAGGAACTGTATTTGTTTAAGATCCTTAATACATGTATTATTACCTCTTCTCTGACTGAGTGAAACTTCTTTGGTCGCCTGGAATTCGGTGTGACTTGTACCATTGATTTATCTCAGAAACGGCAAGAGACTGAAAAGAAATAAGGATGAGCATGGTGGTATTCTTTGTTAAGTTAAGAGGTAATAGTATATGTGGGAAAAGAAGACGACCAAGAATTACATTAAGACTGAGTATTTATTTATTTACATCTGAAAGATGTAAAAAAGGTGTAATGAAAAAGTTACTTGTTGCTGGTGTGTTAGATATATTGGTAAAGCAGAGAAATGACAGAGCTAGAAGAATGAAGGTACAGCTTTTGTCAAAATATTAGTGAGCTCTCTAGATACCCTGATGAAAAATTGCCACTAGTTGGTTTTCTTGTCATTGCCTTGACCTTAGTATATTTTCTGTTGAGCTTCTGTCATTTTCCTCCAAAATATGACTAGTCCTTCAGAAAGCTGTACATTTTTCTTTTAGACTGTGCCTTGTTAAAAAAAGTGAAAATATTTGGCAGTGACAAATGCTGTCTGATCTGTCGGCAACAGTTACTGTAGGCTGAAATGGTGTTGATGATTTCACAGTTAGGTGTCTGTGGTTTATACTGCTGCTTGCTCAAAGACTAAATGATGTCAAATGTCTTTTGGATGTATAGATTTTGTACATGGCTAATAAACAATTCTAATTCAGTTGGGTTTTAGGGAAACTGATAATGGTATCTGAGGGAAACTAATGGTACCTTAGGGAAACTAATAATGGCATCTCTCAATTTATATACCTTTCTGGAGAGCACACTGAAGCAGCTTGACTGTATAAGAGAGTGTATGTATTTCTGTGGGTTGAATTAACTTTCTATTTATTTTAGAGAAATATCTTTTCCTTGGTAAACACAATCTTTTATCCCTCTTAAGGCTTTTGATAGGAGCTTATCTGTGGTTTGGTTGCCTTGCCATTTTCTGATACTGTTAGGGGAGTGGTGCTTCTCTGCTGCATGAAATTTATGGACACTTGCTTTTTTTCCCCCTGGAACAATGGGTTGCAATACAAGACTTTGCTCAAGAAATCTGAAGTGAGTTATGTTGCTTTGGTTTTGGTTGGAGTTTCATATATCAGTACTGCTAATACCTTATAATTGGATCACCAATAAAACACTTTCTAGTCCTTGTATGAGAGTTTACGTATTTATTGTAAAGTTAACATGTCCTCTGCTTTGATTCACTCACTTTTTCCATGGTCATGTATCCTTAGTGCCTTATTAAATCATATAAATAAGGTAGTCTTCAAATTAGCAGTTCTAAAAGTTAATCGTTTACAATCACATACAGAAGTGGCAAATGCTTTGAGTGGCACTCAGTTATAGTTCTCACGTGTGGAGAAGTATTTGGCAGATGCCATGCTATTAAAACAGTGGGATCTGTGACAAGGGAGTGACCCTATCTATATAGGACATACCTGCTGGCACAGTTTACAGTGCATTGGAAAAAATTCTGTGTGATGGGGAAAAGTTTTGTGGGAAACATTAAAACTCTATTCACTTCTCACAAAACTCTCATTTAAATTTTGAAGAGAAGTTGTTTCTCTCCTTCAGTAGAAAATAAAGCACATTTCTACTGTAGTTAATTGTTGGTGCATGGTAGGATGTGATTTCTAACTAGGTAAACCTTGCTAATAAGGATGAGTCACTACTAAACGATCTTCTATTATGATATGTGGGTTTTTCCTCTGTGGTTATTTTGGCTTTTTTCCCCCCTTTTTGCTATTTCTTCGTGTTACAAATCTCACTATTTATGTCTTTACATTTAGTGTTTCTTTATTGCATTTGGATATGCAGGTGACTACCAAGTATTTGTTGGTAACACTAAGTATTGTCTAAGCTTATGAGTCTTGAAACTTGATATCTTGAGAATAGCTATAGTAACAGGAGGTCCTGTACTTCAAGAAAGTTGTCTTTCTGTTTGTCAGTCAGCACTGTAAGATGGGCCAAGCTGTCACACACAGAGCAGGAACTCAGATAATCTGGTGCCGTCTATTTGTCTTTAGCTGTGCACTCTCATCCCACTTAGGTGATTTGTCTCCATGCCTGGATGTGGAAACTCGGCATTTTCTCTCACGCATACAGTGAGCAACCCTTGCTATCAGGACAAGCAACCAGTTCACCCCCAGGTTATAGTAATGCTACTTTTCAAATTAGCAGGTGTGTGAGTTAAGGAAAGCCCAATAGATGGCCCTTCCCCAGAGACTGAGCCTATCCAATTCAAAGCACTGTGTGATGCCTTTGAAATATAATTGGTAAAATGGCACCCATTTATTTCAGTAGAGCTGTAAGATACACAGGTAGATTTTTTAGCTTTTAAATTAAAGATGCATATCTGAGGTTACCTAGCAAAAGCATTTGGCTAATTAACTCCCTGTAGTTCACCATTCTGTCAGTTGCTGACAAATAGTAAATAGTTGGTTTCTTTAAACCTCATTTCTCTATGTGAATGATTGTTGGGGGTTAGGTTTTCTTTCCTTTTGTTCCTTTTTACGTATAGAATTTTTTCCCATAAGTTGCTAGGAAACACTAACGACTGGGTACTTAAGAAGAACAAAAGAAGTGGCCTAGCTGAGGGGAGAAAGGCATCTGTTTGCAGTTCTCTTATCTGGGTGTTTCTCTTGGAGGAGGATGGAGATATCTCGAGAATTGGGCTGGTAAAAGGCAGGGCTGGACCAGCTGCTCTCGCTCTGTGGGTTTTCGGAGCAGGACGTTTGGAGGTGCTGCTTGGGAAGGGGAGTTCATTGCTGCCGCTGGACCCCCACCCAGAGCTGCTTCTTCTGCCGTGGGGGGAGCCTCTGCTTGTGAGAGCAGCCACTGAACTGGGACCTTATTAACACCTACCTCACTAAAGGGGGGACCTGTTGCCAACTGCTCGGGTGCCCGGGATCCTGAGCTCGCCTTTCCCTGCCCTGCTGGGAACCGAGCTGCTGCTGCCCCTGCCCTGCCCCCGCTGCTCCTTTGGCACTGCTCTGGGTTTCACTGCACTGCAGCCCCGCACCCCCTGCCTGCTGAGACGTCCTGCCATCCCAGCTGCTGCTTCTGAGAGTCCTGCTGGGGCACCGGGACCGACAGCCCCAATGGGTTTGTGAAGCAAAGCCTCTCTCTCTTCCCTCCCTCCCCGTCCCGGCCGAGCCGCCATTGCCCCGTGCTCCTGGAGCTTGCGCCACAGCGCCCCCTGCAGCCGCGGGGGAATCATCGCACCTGCCCTGCCCACCCAGCACCACCAGCGCCCCCTGCCGGCTGTGACCATCACTGCACCCAAGGGGACAGTGCCTGCAGGCCCAGAGGGCTGGGACCGGGTTCCTGGTTCTGTTTGTTGTTAATGCCATAAGAGTTGTTGTTTGTTTGCTTTATTATAAATACTGGTAAAGAACTGTTATTCCTATTCCCATATCTTTGCCTGAGAGCCCCTTAATTTAAAAATTACAAATAATTCGGAGGGAAAGGGTTAATATTTTCCATTCGAAGGAAGGCTCCTGCCTTCCTTAGCAGACACCTGTCGTTCAAACCAGGACAATGATTTAGATATTTATAGTTAAGGAAGAAAAAATCAATTAATTTTCACATCTTCAAGGATATCTGTTTGGACTTTCCAGGTCATAGTGTGGCTTAAACAAAAACATGCGTATGTGAAACTTTGAATTTTCTCCCAATGTGATATTTTAGCTGTTGGCTGTGAGAATCTAAAAATCTACCATTTTTTTCCCCATACAAAGGAGTTAAATTCTCTAGTTCTGTGGCATTCTGCAAGTGACAAAGTTGTGGGTTTATTTTTTTGAAATTTACAAGCATGTTTTTAAAAGTCTGTTTTTGTAGGGCATGCTCAGTCTCTTGAAATTGCAATACATAAAAGTGAGTGAATGCTGGTCTCTAATTGGAGTGAGAATAATATGTAATAGCCCTATATCAAAAGTCACAATGTAAATCAGTTGTATTCTGGACTATATATAATTATCCCAGTTTCAGTGGGGGTAACAGGCAGCTGTGAAAATGATCAGTTCTTGCTGTCTGTGCTGTTATTTTCCATTCCACAGAAAAGTTAAATTCACTCTTCAGACCTAAATTAATATTTTATATCAAAGCTTGAGGAACAAAGAAAGGGCTTTGGGGGGGAAGCGGTGAAGTTTGTGTGTATAATGGAAAGCTGTACTAAAAAAGACATTTTGGTTAATGCTGGTTACCATGGTTACTTGCAAATAATTATGCAGTTTTAAAAACACAAAACTCTCTTTGCAGTCCTACGTCCAGGCAGATAAGTGTCCAGCAGTTAATTATAATTAGCTATATAAGAAGTAAATTGTTAAGCCTTGATCTTTGAAATTTATCTTAGTTTACATATGTTACATGTCTACACACTGCATTTGTTTTGGCCTCACTAAGGTTAGATTTCCAGGTTAGGCAATTTTGTCTGCCTTGAGTAATCTTAATCTTGAATAATATCAGGTCAATATCATAGTTTCTTATTACCTGTACAACTTCTACAGTAGGCTATGAAAGTCTTTAGAGAATAGTTATTCTTTTCTAAAACAGGATTTATTATACATGTAAGAGTTCTGGTCTTTTTCTCTTAGGGCTTTTTTTAATTGTGTGCCTAATTTTATTAAAACCATTCCAGTCAGGGAAAGCACAATGATGAAAATGCATCTTCTCCTGAAGCTTGGTCATAAGAGACCACTGTTCTGTTGCACTTCCTTAATAACAAATAAAAGTTTATCTTATTAATAATAGTAGTAATATGATTATTATATTTGTAATACCACAGTAGCATGATGTGAAAAATAAACTGACATGCCCAGGTTTTTCTAAATTAATAAACATGCTGCCAGTTTTGCCTTCAAAGGTCCCCTACATTGCGTGTCTTGGAACTGCGTAGTTCGTGTCATTGCAGAATTAGGAAAGCACAGGAGATATAGCTTAGAACTTACACTGATCACAGTTCTGAACTTCTGTAGTGAAAAGATGTTGACACTTGTGTATGAAGAATTGTCAGATGATTCTTACTGTTTAGATATGTGTGAACTCTTGCCATGTTTGCAGCATTATTTCTATGATTTGTCAGAAATAGGCATAACAAGAGATGTCATCTCATATCAGCTGCACTAGTTTCCTGTTTTGTCTTTCTTGTAATTTTTCTACTAAGTTTTTTGGTATTGGAACAATAAATCACAGTTTTGTAATTAATATGTGATAACATATCCTATTTGACCTTTTAATGTAATTTTATTTCTAAAGTATGATAAGCACTCCATTTCTAATTAGATTAACTGCTCTTTTCTCTTTCAGCTTAACACAGAGATCTGGAATACAGTAATTGATTGTATAGCACTTTGATTATTTTATTTTCTGATTCGAAGTCTTAGCATCTTAATTTGTCATTACTGTGAGTTGTGATGATGTTTTTAGGATGATGATTGATAAACCATTAAACAATGAGGATGAGAGATGGTCACAATACTTGTTCTTCATTTTGCACAGTGAGAGGGAGGCTGGTATATCAGCAGGTGTCTGGCAGAGGAAGCAAGAGAAACATTTTGATTGTCTCCAAAGCCTTAGAACCACATAATCATTCATTTTGGAAGGAACCTTGAGAGATCTTCCAGCCTGGCTTCCTGTTCAAAGCAGGATCAGCATTTGACTTCAGACCAGATTGCTTGGCACTTTCTCCAGGCAAGTCATGAAAGCTTCCAAAGACGGAATTTCTTAACTCTCTTGGGCAAACTGCTTAATTATCCTGTTGTGGAAATGGTTTTTTTTCCACGTTCAGTTTGAACCTCCAAGTTTCAATTTATCATTTTCTCTTGTTCTCCCACAAAACACTTTATGTACAAATAAAAATCATTGTGATCCATAAATACAACTTACTTAAGTTAGTATTACATGCAGCTGGAATAATAAAACAATTTGTCATGTCATGTGTTCATCTGAATTTGTATACAAAAAGTATAAATTGAAGTGTGTAGTGTATAAAATTAAAACCAGCTTTTAAGGCAAAATCCAGGAATTTTCTCTTTATAAAACTTTGAAGGATGGTATTTTAATGTTAAATTCTCCATACTTAATTTTCAAATCTCTTGTTTTAGGCCAGTTTTATCAAGGTCAGTATAATTTCACAAAAACATGCGTTTTCCATCTCCAGTGGAAGAGTTCTCTGGCCAAATGTGCACAAACAGATTCTCAGACTGATGCTTCTCTTATGGCTTTTCAGAGCTGCTGCTTTATGAGATCACAGCATCTGGGCTGTATTAAAAAATATATATATTTGGATTTCCTGTGCAAGCAAAATGAAACTTCTTTATCACCAACAGATCTTTTATCCTTTATCAGTCTGGAAAGCTTCCAGTCTGAAACACTGGAGAAACAGATGTAAAGCTTATCTGGATTTTAGTCATATTAATGGACTTGGAAGGGGATTATAGACCTTCCTATCCTTCAAGTAGGAAATAATAGGAGTGACGACACAGCTATGTAGCATGCGTTTGAGGGAGGTGTGCCATACTTTCTTCACCAAAAGTCATCATTGGTTGTGTGTTTTTGTTACTAGAAGTAGCTAGTTCCTTCCTAAGACTTAAATGCAAAAAGCTGAATAAGGTAGCTTCCTAAAAAAAAAATGCACTTTCGTTATTCTGTCTTTATTTTTCTACATCAGTGTACTCCTCTTCACACCAGATTTTCACTGAGGAATCTATTCCTTCTTAAATGTTCACTTCATGGTCTTACACATTCAGACTTCTATCTTACTTCTATGTTCAGTGTTTTCTTCTTCCATCCTATCTTGGTTCCAGTTTCTTATTGCCGCTTCCCCCCTCCAGTCACATTTCAGCTACAACATGAGATAGCAGATTACCCATTTTGCCCCTGAAGATCTTAAGAGCTTGATTTTTCCTGAACCTAAAAATTAGCTTGCAGAATTCCACAGAGCTCACTTAGAAAAATACTGGGGTATGGAAGGCTGAAACTGCCAAACCCAGTTTGGGTATATGAAATTACACTACAGTGGACAACAGAACTATACTCTGGAATCTTCCATGTGTTGATTGACAACTTCTTGTCAAACTGAAGCTGGAATGAAATTGAGCTTCTCACCTTAATTTCCTTATAAAAGCATTTACATTTAAAGCACAGACTTTGTTCAGCTTACCAGTTGCTCCCTTGTAAGTGCTTAATGTTCATTCTGTATGTAACTTGTTGCCATTTTTACCTTGGAAGGGTATTTCACTGTGGTTGGTTTCCCCTAGATTTTACAAGGGAACATAATTCCTTTCTTGCACATATCAGGAAGGCCCAAGCAAGGTACCAACTCTGTTTTTCAAGATCACAGACTAAAAGCAGTTCAATTTCAAAAGATTCATGAAGAAACACAGTATTCTTTGATTAAGTGCCTGTGATTTGTAATGGAGCTGTTTGGATTGGAATTATACATGGATGAATTAAATGTTTACAGTGAGTTAATGGGTTAAAAAATAAATATATTTTAATGGCTTGAAAAATCCAGCCTTCAGCTTATTATCCATGTGTCAGAATAAATGAAATAATAATCTGATGCAATGACTACTTCAGGTGAGAAAACACACGGAGCAGTCTCCAAAATAATCTTAAAACAGGAGTTCAGTATTGTCTAAAAATAGTGCAAGTGAAATCCGTGCTGTCATAACTTATTTCATTGTGAATTAGCTTTGTTCTTCATAGCTGAGTAGCAGCAAAGTAGAATGGAAGGTTAGTGAATATATAATGAGTATGAAAAGGTCACCAGTACAGACAAGAAACTAATTTTTTTTGCAAACTACACTTTGTGTTGCGGGATTTTTAGATATCCATCCAGAATTTTGCAATAACATTAGAAGCAGGAGAGGCTGGGCCTGGGCCTAACATATCATAGCACAGTGCATTAGCAAGTAATGTTCTACAGATGATTCAAAGTTTTACAATTTCATCATATTATCATGTTCCATTATTCATTCTGTATCCAACAAGTAATGCAACGACAACCGTGCTTTTAACATAGGAAGCAAAACATTTTTTCAGTCCTGTGCAAACAATAAAAAAAAGTTTTTATATTCCTACACTTGGAAAAAGATTAAATTTGGATTATTGGTTGTGCTTGCCAACCAGATATAGTCTTTCTCTCCCATTGAGATATGTTTATATAAAATTATGACTGAAGTGTTGGGGCAGGAAGGAGAGACAGAGAGAGGAGTTAATGCACATTTATTTTTCTTTTATTAAAACATGTATGTGTATATTAAATTATGCATCTGTGTCTTTACATCTGTATATATTGATAAATGTAAGTTCCTTTTCATGAGAAACTCCAAATCAATAAGGTACAGTTAGGTAATGGTGACAATACTGAAATAAGTGCTTCTTCATGTTTAATCGCCACAAATCAGTGTCTGGAATGGAAATAATTTAGCATGAAAAAAGGTTCAACAAAGTTTTTATGTACTTTTCATCCAATTTATTAAATCTCATCATAATGTAGTTGTCTTGGTTTTAACCAGGACAGAGTTAATTTTTTGGCAGTAGCTGGGAGGGAGTGTGATGCTAGGGGGGTATGACTTGGAGGTTTTTCTATATCACCTAACCTCATTGCTGGGGGTGGGAGTAAGGGACTCTTGTTTCTGAGGAGAAGGGTGTTCTTTCCAGTGGGAGAAAATGTGGTGGGGAAGAACTGGTCATATTGTGAAGGGCTTTCTGTGTAGTTTCCTTGTGTTATACCTTTTGTTATTAATAGTGTTGCTGTTGCTAGTTTTCTTATCTCTTTGCTACTTCCAGTAAATTGTTCTTAGATCAACCCATGATCCATCCCTTTTGTGCTTCCAGTTGGAAGGGAAAGTGGGAGTGAGTGTGACTGTGGTTTTTTCAGGGCTGCTAAATTGGAGAATATAATTCCTAAATCACAACAGTAGTATAATTTTAAATGCTTTGTAGATAGCCCCACACATTGGCAGACTGAAAACTACAGGTTTTAAATCAAACATTGGAAAATATAAAATGCTAGTAATAACTAAGCCTTTCCATTGGCCTCACCATATGCAATATTATTTGGATGATTGTATCATAAAACAACTGAGGCAGAAGGTTCCAGAATAAAAGTGAAATGCAAAATGCTCAGGGAAGCAGCAGATGCTCATACCTTTGTTTCATCCTTGTTGTTTAATGGGATATTCACATGTTCCAGTCACATCCTTCTCTGAAGATGGGATTATTACTGTTTGTCTCTGTGCTTTTCAGTGACGTGTAATGTTATTATATAGTTAGGGTACTTGGATACTAAGAAACTTGAAGCACCCATGTGAGAAGAGGAAAAGGTTTTAGTTCCGTTTTACAAATGGGTCAGTAAGGCACATAATGCACAAGAAGTGTCCATTCATTTTGTGTGTCCAATTAGCACACGACCTTTAACATCTTCATTATATCAGAATGCTACATTTTTGTAGCATAGAATGCTTTAAAAGCCTCCCTTGGAGGGACTTAAACTTGAAAGGAGGCAAGACACACTGTTAGCAGATTCCATAGTTATTTGTGGAGAGCAGAAAAGTGCTAAGAAACAGTTCAAAGCCAGATACTGGTGGGGGAGCGCTTGTCTAGAGCATTGCTCTTTGCTTCTATTTCCACAGCTGCTGTTCTCTGGATTTCTTCCACCTGTAATGGCTGGAGTCTTGACACACAGAGGCTTCTCGGAATTCTTCGTGCTAGCTTGCCACATGCTTGTGTGCTCTTTCCTATACTGTATCCATCTGCTCCTTCATGCATGTGTCCCGAGTCACTTCCTGCCCTCTGTCTCTTCACTACCTTTCCTAGCTCGCATTCCTCCCTTGGCTGCTGGGCTGGCCTCTAGTTTCCATCCCTTCTCCCTATCCAGTCTCCTTGCCCATTGTTGCTCCCAGGACATACAGACCTATACGTGTTGACCAGCCATCCCCATGGGTGGTCATTCATATCTTCATCTGTTCCTTGCTGTGTGATTGAAAGTCAAGTCTATGTCTTTCATGATTTTTCATACTGTCTGGCTGCCTGTAAGGCTTCATCAGAAAAGGTGCTTCTCTTACTCTGAATTTCTGTATGTAGTACTATTCTTACATTTCTTCCTGCTCTACTGTATAAATCCTTGGTTCTTCCAGTTCTTAGCTGGAACAAGTTGATTGCAGATGGAAATTTGGTTGATAGGGATGTGGCTGCTGCTACTTTGTCTCTACTGCAAATAGACGAACCAAGGACTTTTTTTCTGCAGATGAGTTGATTAGACGGATTTAGACACTTCACAGAAATCAACACATTTCTGGTGCCAGGCTGAACCTTCTGCCAGTCTGGAAATAGGGGGAAATAGAACTTCTTGAAAGATTAATGAGATTTCTTTTTTTCTCAAAATGTCTTCTTCCCCTAGTATTATATTTTTAATCAATTTGAAGAAGATAAGCAGTGTGTGAATTTCAACAGTTTTGGCACAGTAAACAGACTCTGAAAATAATCAGAACTATTGACAGCTCATAAGAATAGATCTGAGGTTTTTGCCTATCACATAGTGCTTAAAATCATTTCATGTATATTGCTCCATATGACAAAATTCATAAACTGTAGATTGAAGATAGGTATCTTCTACAGTAAACTGCTGAATTTACTTCTTAAAATTGGTATATAAATCATACTTATTCAGCTGGAGGACAAAGCAAGAAAAAAATTTGATTGTAGGGGCTAATGGAGGATTGTGTTGAGATTTAAGTGACTGCCATGAAACAATAATGAAGTATTTTTGGACTGTCAATAAGTCACTATTTACTTCTATTGAGGAACTTAAGCCTTTATTAAAAAACTCACTTAATATTGTGCTGTCTTCTTTTCTCAAGAAATCTAGTTAGTATGTGTTTATAGCAAGCTGTTTTGCTTTTTTGATTGTCAGAACCTTGGAAAATATCAAGGTCAAACATAGAATTGCAAATTAATGCAAAAATGTATTTAATATACTGATAGATGATCTACTCAAATGTTCCTATTTTTACACTTATAATTTTTTAATTGTAAGAGGAGTGAATTTAATGAGGTGAAAATGATAGCTTAGTGTTACTACTTGGAGTTGGAACACTTTACTTGGGTGATATGCAAGCTTGCTCACAGGAATCTGCCAATACCATTCAGTCCAGAACTGAGAGAAGTACCAACCAAGCTAATATTTATCACTTCCAGTCCAGCTGGGCTTCACATCCAGCTCAAGAAACAGTACCATTCACTGAATATCATAGGAGTAGTGAAGGAAACGAAGGGAGAAGTGAAGAGTAATTTAATATACTGGCTAATGTAAAGAAGGCTGAAGTTAGAAAAAAATTTTTTTTAAAGTTAGATACCAGGTCTAACATCTTTCTCTAAGAAAAAAGCTAGTTTTTTCCTCTTTGTTCTCTAAATCTCCTCTTCAAAATTCACCATTCTGTAGAATAATGTTGTAGAAGACTTTCTCTCTCTTTGGCCCCTGCCCAATCCCACCCCACTCCNNAGAATATATGTACTGTTGAAGTATAAGTGTTTGGGTCCATGTCTGTGACTTCTTTCTCCTTTCCATATTTGAAGATACAAGTTAAATAAAATGTATAGTTACTTATATGGTATCTCAAGAAAATCCAGTTATAGTGTCTGTTTGTATAAAAATTGTAAATTATGAATCTGTGGCAGTACTGAGACATTTCCTTTGTTAATTTTTAAACGTAAACGCACAATATTGGTTAGAAATTTACATGCATTATGTTATCCTACAGTGGTAATTGCATTGAAGCCTTGGACAGTATGATGTCAAAGGACTTACGTGAGTAAATGTAAACAGAAGTGAGCTTGGGACTGATTTAGCAAAAATTATTTTTGCAATGTACTGACTTAAATCCTTTTAGCAGTGCAAAGGCTGGATGTAGGATGGTGGAAAGTGAAAAAACTGCTGATCGGTGTATTACAGTACACTGCGAGGTTAGAAGTTAAGAGACTCACTATTAGAGTTTGAACAAAGCTGACAACATTTTGCTCTATTTATTGGCCGCTTTTGCTTTCTTCTGTACTTAAACTCCTGGGGAAAAACAAATTAAGTCTTATGAGCTATTTGACTTGTCAAAAGAATTGTAACGAATGGAAACCTACAACTCTGATTTAGCAATTTGCTGTGGTGATCTTAGGTTGTCATTGATTGTGGGCTCTGAAACCAAGGAAAATGAACTGCTCCAAAAAAATCCAAACAGTTAATCAGTGCAGCACTTTCATTTTCACCTCATATTTTCTTTCAAACCTTACATCCTGTGTGCCATATGTGGTAGTGAAGCTGTGTGAGAGCATCCTCATAATGAGTGCCTCAAAGTGTGGACGGTCCCCAGCCAGCAGAAAGAGTGAGGCTGGGCTGTCAGTCACGATACAGTTTTAAGGTAGAGACAGGATAATTTCAGAGAAGATGGAGAGCAAAATCAGTCTGGCACAGGTCAGATGTCTTTTCCTTCTCTGAGAAATAATACAAGATTTCAGTTTCTTGGCACACTTTGTGGTCTCATCCCTCGCCTCTCTCTCTTGCCACTGACTTCTTCCATACAGCCTTTTGTGCCATTTCAGTAGGGGAAGCTGCACAAAAGAAATAATCTTATCCTGCCATGAACTTAAACAGTTGCAGAGGAAGCATCAAGTCAGCCTCTGCATCACTGTAGATGGATGAATTTTAGCAAGGGTCTGTCTTCACAAGTGCTGTGAGCCTTTGGTCTCTGTCACCAACCAATCTAGTCAGGAAAAATCTAAAGGTAATTCTTTTGGACTCCATCTGGTCATGGTTAAGTTGGATGCACCTGTTAGCTGGATAGGTTTGTGGCTATCGAAGTTGTGGAAGAAGCCGGGCCCTTCTTGACTTCCACACACATCATTCTCATAATGCATATTGATTCCTACCAATAGTTAGGACAATACTGCTACCAAGCTCAGTGCTTTGAGATTTATCTAGTTTTGATTGTCCAGTGTAAGACATTTCAATTCAGCCTGCTGTCCAGATGCAGGAACTGTGCTCAGCATTTCCTAGGGCAACAAAAAAATGCATTGGAAACACCACCAAAGAAAAATAAATGCTTACTGAACATTGAAGTTGAGTTTCAAGCTAACTGCTGGTAATTTTGTTTTCAATGATATCTTTTTGGTGACCTGGAGCTAATAAATTTATTTTCTCGCCCTTGTTATTTCATCATTTCAAACCTGAAATGTGAAGTATGTTTATTGGGAAAGCAGTGTAGTCATTGCTTTGAAAGGATGATGCTGACAGTGTAGCTGCTTATAAACTATTTGTGTGTTGCTTTGCCCAGAATTTGAACAAGCTAGCCACTGAAGCAGAAAAAGCACAACCAGTGTTGTCAAATATTATTGGTGCAGTGTGCCTTTATATGTGCCTGGCTGAGCATCATCAAATGGCATTTGCTGTGGTTCTTTCCCAAGGCCATAATGTGCTGCATACAGGAGAATCTCAGTTAAATAATTTTTATATTTCGTATTTATACAAACACATACATGCGTTTATAATCCATCATGGTGATTTGCCTGAATTTCTAAAATATTCCTCCACCTACCCTACTTAATTTTTTCGTTTTATATTAATAAGCCACTTTGAAAAAATCATTCACAAAATAGTATTCTTGAGTCAAATAAGTCTCAATGCATCTATGATATACAGCAGTCACAAACATGTTTTCTGAAGTAGTAAAAACAGCCTAAAACTAGTGATTTAACAGCTGTTAAATTATGCAAGTGTGGAATTTTTTTCCTCAATTACTTCTTGGATGAAAGCTTTCAGACCTGTAAGTTTTTTGTTTGGCCTGGTTTTTGTGAGTTTTTTTGTGGTTTTTTTGATGAAGCACTGAACTCTTTCTGTTAGCTGTAATTACGAGGAAATATAAGCAGCATTTGCTGTTCTTGCCCTCAATGCAAATCCAGCTCCGTTATGTAACATATTGTACACAGAAATCATGGGGAAAAGTCACAGTGTAGCTAAACAGCATTATTTTTGAACAAGTTGATGCTTTAACAGCATTTTTTAGTATTTTTTATTACTTTCCTTCCTTGCTAGGATTCTTCTTTTGAATATTCCTTTTGGAATTCAAAAAACCAGTATTTCAGGGGCTTAGTAACTTAGATGCCTTAGATGTGAAAATTTGAAATGAAATAGATGTTTGCTTCTCATATTTTACTTATTACACAAGTCTCCTATTCCAATGAATGATGTAAAGAATAAATGTCAGCGCTGAGAACAGACACCTGGTATTGGCAAGACAGAATCACCATGTATTTCTGTTGTAGCTGAATTTCAACTAGCCTGGACTAAATATCAGTGGCATCTTTTCTGCATGCAGGTTTTATTTTTGTGTTCACTTTAGATGGAGACAAAAAACGCCTGCCAATCCATATTGAAACGTTTGTGTTTCATTGATTGCTACCTGCAGGGACTATCCCAGTAATGACTGTGTAACACCTTGGGGGTGAAAATGATCTGTCTAGTCTTGTAGGGGATAACTCCCTGCAGAGAAGGACAAAATGGTCAAAGCCTCACTGCTACTTTGCCCTAGACTTGTCTTTTCAGTAAGATTTTGTTCACCATACAGCCTGCTTGCTGCTAGCAGCAAACATGGGGTTTTTTTAGCTCTGGCTTATGAAATTATAGTTTTATTAAATCCTCTGCATTATGTTGTTAACTTGGTAAGAAAAACCTCTGCACTTTTATATCAGATAATAACCTAGACTATTTTGTGTTAATTCTTCCCAAATCAAATTCCAAGGAAGGATATATTGTAATCATTTTTTTACAAGCTAGAAATTAAGTTTAGAGAGGACATCTTGTCAGACTGTTTAGGATTAATCACCTTGTCACCTGTTAGCTCAACTGAATTACAAGTTGGTAATCATAAGTGCACCATTACTATGTAATAGGTTTCCAATGTAATGATTTCTATTTTCAAGTAGTTTCAAGAACTCCACTGCTACTTAAGTTTTTTTCTTAATTTAGTCAAAATAATTAATTGTTTCAGTGTTCCTTATCTTCCCTTGAAGCATGAAAGAGGTAGAAGAGGGGGAGAGGAGGGGAGAATAGGAGAGAGAGGGAAAAGTACATGGCAAACAAACTATTCACGAGCTGTTGTCAAATGTTCGGAATAAACCAACTGGCTCAGAAGCAAGAGAAGAAACCTTCAATCTTTTCCAGTTATAACAATATTGGAACATTAGTTCTAGCATTAGTTAAAAATATTTAAGACACTCAATGTTCTCTTGAAAACGTTTTATGTCCTGATAAGTACTGAAATAGAAATAATTATTCTCTAGTTTGAGCTCACTGTGATTTAATATTGTTCCACGGGACAACATGCAAAACCTGCTACTGCTCAAGTTTTATATGCAGTGTTGTCTAAAGGAGAGGCAATGCACTAGCCCTTCCAGAACATAACAGGATTTCCAGGCAATCTTTATTCTAAGGAATATGGCTGTTTTCAACTCTTATTTTAACAGAAAATCATGCTTTCTATATACATCCCGTTAGACAAAGTTACTCTTCCTTTCCACAGGATACATGTTTTACTTTCATATTTTAACCTTTCTAACTCCCAAAATTGACTTGTTCACATTAAATTCAAGCTTCAAAATGGTACTTATTTTAATTGGGCTTTGAAAATAGTAAATATGTTTCCGCTGGACTGTTTTTGGAAGTATCCACATATACATGAGAACTGACATAGTTTTTATAAGCTACCTCTGTGACCATAATTCCTGTGAAACTGTATTTTCAAGAAAGTAAGGCATTATTTTATTAATTTTAATTTTTTCTCTCCACTCTGTCCCTCCTTTCATGTACCTGCCTTCAAACCTGTGTCTCTACCATGAGATGATTTCACTTCATTTTCTAAACACTTGAGGGTCAGGCATTCTTAGTGAGATGTTCAGAAAATGCAGTGCTGTGTCATAAATTACTTCTGAGGGTTTAAAGGAGCTTGACTGTCAGTGCACACCGAACATCATTCGGTGATGAATAGCAATTCTTTTACATGAGCTAAATGGTGGTAACAGTCCTCAGTTGAGAAAGTTGTGGTTGTAGCACATTTGTTATCATCCAGGTGGAGAACTACAGCTTGTCAGTGTAGTTCTGATGTTCTTAAAGATTTTGTAATTCTATTAAGTTCTTCTGTTGCCTCCTAAGCTAATACACGTTTTCTGTATGTGGATCTGATTCAAGACAAACAAGACTTTTCATGATCTCAAAACTGATGACGTTTCTCATACGATTTCAGAGTGTGTGAGCAGCATACTAAACAAGGCATTCTGGAGAACAAATTTGAATTGGTCCACTACATTAGTATTGATTTTTTTGTCCTTTCAAGCTTCCTTGAATAAATGTGGAAGTAACTGCATGAAGCTCAAACCAGAAGCCACTGTCAGTGTAAGTGCACTACTCAGCAGTGGTCTGCTTGTGTTTAGCACTTTTTGATATCCAGATAGCAATAAAGTTAAATCAGGGTAAGTATTCAGTCCAGCACAAAGCATGGTTCTCAACAAAAGCCATTTATTTCAGGCTGTCAGATATGACCAGACTGTTGAAAATTGCTTTCTTTAACGGTATAAATATTTTTTCTTTAATTTCATGAAAACAATTCACCTTAGATGATTTGTAATGGAAAATTTTCTACAACCTCTTTAAAATATTGCCTCCCATCCAAATCCTTGTGCATTAACTGAAAATTTGCCAAAAGTCCTTAACATCATTGCAAATGTGCTATTTTGAGACTTAACAATATATATGGTTTTTTGCCTTCTCTAGGAAAAAAACTTAAGTGTGTGATTTTCAAATCTAGAAAATACTTGTAGTCTTGCCCTGTAAGTCCATGGAAATCTTAAGTAATCACTCACCCAATACTTCATTTTTTTGAAATATAGATGTTATAATTAATACAGTAAATAATTTCTTGTGTCCGAACAAGAAGTTTGAAATAACTAATTTTTCTCTAATTTCATTCATCAAATTTGCTATGATTCTAGAATATCTTTTATGAAATACCTTACAGAAATACACCATAAATGTAGAAACATGTTAAAGAGGAATTAACTTTTACATTTATCTTCTCTAGTGATTAACAGATGATTCCATAACTCGTATTTTTGAGTTCCTAATCCTCTTCATGGGTTTTAGAATTGTATTGAATGTCTGCAAATATCAAAGAAATACCTCTGTTACAGGAAGTTGATCTGGGCTAGGTGGATCCAGAATGTTTTGTTCTGGAACTAAATCTTGTTTGTTACCTGTCTCATAATCAGTGCTGCATCCAGTAGTGGACTAAAAAAGGGAGCCAGGATAAACAACCATAAGAAGAGATGGCAAGAGGAAGAGTTAAAGGCAGTCAGATTTTATAGAGCTAAATCTTTTTAATTTGGAAATACTTCTTACTGTACCTTGTACTTCTTGTGTGAGGATTAGACTTAGAAATTTCTTGGGGAAGAATAATTAACAGCCTGAAGAGAAAATAACCTCACAGAATATTGAAATTTTACTGTATGGACAGTAGGTGGATTTGTAAACAGACTAAGAGCAAGTTGACTCATGAAATCCTCTATAAATTAATCATTTAAACATATTTAAATCCTGAAACATGTATAAGCGCTAAATTGTAGCATTTTATCCCAATCATTAATTTAGCAACTTTGCTTAGGTTAAGCCTGGTTTTGATGAACTGATTTAATATTTCAGTACATATATTTATAGCCGTATTTCTCAGGCATCCCATTCAAATTTAAAATGATTTTTGTTTTCCAGACGTAAAAATCAAATACTAATGGAACTGTCCATAAAGGTACTATAGAAACACTAGATAGTCACTAATAAAGGATTTGGGGGATTCATATTAAAGAGTGAGACACTCTTCAGTTCAGTTGAACTATAGGAAATTGCTTTGATTTAAATTTTTTTATACTTCTATTTTCTCATGTATTGCACACCATAAAATACCACTTAAAATAAACTTAATCAGTAAGATAGCTACTAAAGAAGTTTGAAACATTCCTAATGGAAGAAAAAAAATCTAACACTTAATATTAAGCAAATGCTGAGTTGGAAAAAAAATTGTCTGAAAGAATCCGTGGCCATTTTAAGCATGTGATGACATTCACATGTATTACTTTCATAATTTATGTTCTGTTTCACAGTAAGAAGTGGGGGAAGGTCTAAGGCTGCAACTTGTGGTAGTTAGAAGAAAATTATGTTAGTTCAAGCCCAAAAGTTGGTCTGCCCTGTATTTATTCAGGAAGTTCAGATGAAATTGTGCTATAGCCAAATCACAGTTCTGAAGAGAACAGAGTTTGTCAGAGCCACATACAGCTGCTTCTCTGTTGCTCATTATTCAAGGGATAAAGTTGCACTGTTCATTATTCTCTGCTGTTAGATTTGAACAAGGTACTACATATGGTGGTAAAAGGTGCTTTCTAATAAATTGCTGTAACCCACAATACTCTGTCAGTCTTCCTGTAACTGATACTGAGAGTGCTCTGTGTGTATCTTTCACATTGGAAAATCCATTTGGAATGGAGATCTTTCTCTGTCCTTGTGCTTTCCTTTTGAAGTGAGCAACAGGTGAGTGTGATACTCAGCTCTCATTAAACATGATGCTCCTTTATTTACTTCGAACCCCCACTACTAAAAGGTTGAAGTCACACACATCAAGCTAGTTTTTGAAGTTTGCACTTTGGTGTGTTGATAACTAAATAACAGATCACCTGGTGGGAGACTTTGATTGCCTGTCAAGGCCAATCAGGAGTCACTGGCAGAGAAAACACTTATTCCAGCAAAGTATTCTTAGTGTAGATATGGTCAAGTAATCACAACAACCCTCTGAGATGAAAAGAGGCTCCATGCAGGGTACTGTATTTGTTAGCAGGCATGGAGAGAGTGCTTTTGCTATGACTCATCTACCATTCTGGGACTGCCTTACTCAAAGGATGAAGGTGGACTTATTATTGGTCTTACTCAGTTGATGGCAGGGTGAAAAATGCATTTTTAAGTCATGTCTGCCAATAAGACAAGAGTGATACTTTAAGGAATGATCAGAAGGAAGTAAACATCTTGCCTTCATTGTAAAACAAAGCAAAAAGGTCATAGGCAGAGTGAACATTGAAGGAAGTCAGTGCTGGCACTTTTCTTCAATAACCGTTGGAAACTAAGATAGGTCACCTTTGAATGGAGAACATTTGCATTTTGGAGCTCCAACCAAGGCTCCAGTTTGGAGGCCCCACATTTATTGCTCCAAGGTCACAGGAACAGAGAACTCTTTTCCTTCTAACCTATGAATAGGTACGTTTTCTCCTGAATGAAAAGTATTCCTCTGTGATCTTTGTTCTTTACTGAAATTTAAAGTAAAAGTGAATTAGGTATCTTATGGTGATGCTGTGCTTTCTTTTTGTTTTGAGCCTGCTGTAAAACCAGCATTCTGCTTTCATCAGAAATTTAGTAGTTGGGCTGAATTTTAGCTCAGCTACTGGTTAATGAAGTTTGATTACTATCGTGTAGGAAGGTAAGCACTCATGAAAGATCAAATGTCTACTTGTTTAAACTGTAGAAACTTAAAACAAAAAACGCTGTCCCTATCTGAAATAATTTTGTGGTGAAGTAGATCTTCCAGGTTAACACTGTGTCAAGTCTTTCAGGAAGGTGTAGGGAGACAGTGAACTGACCCCTCCGTGATGGTTCCCAGATCACAAGTAGCATCATGAGAGAGAGAACGACTTCGCTTCTGCCACATTGCTGCAATACTTTGTAAAGTCAGGGGCAGAAAAATTAGACATCATTATGGATCAAGCCTGGCTTGCTGGCAATTTTGGCAGCCCACACTCTACTGCTAGTGTGGATTTGTAATGTCATGATCTAGACACAAATAAATAATATGTAGCAGAATTTGGGTGCTTTTTTCCCAATCTGCGTTCATTATTTTATTGTTACTTTAGGCCACAGGTAGTCAATCAAAGCTTAGTTACAGTATTTTCTACAGAACTGCTGCAGTGCAGGACAGTTGTGTATGATTACTGAAATCTACCTTTTTGTATTAAAAAAGGAGCAAGTGCAAGAAAGCTGCCATTGCCTTTAGCAGTTATTTGTTTGAACTGTCCAGGTGAAAAATTGCCTAGAGACTTCATGGATGTATTTGCAGGTTATGGCAGCCTAAAGGTGAAGGTGTGAGGTGGAATGTCTTAGACATTGTCATTGTTCCAATGCCTCTTTGCTGCTGAAGACAGTTTCTTTCCTTGGTGAGAAGATAGATGAAGTGGAAAAATCTATAAAGTATTCTCTGCAACAGCATGACTTCTCATTAAAGGGGGGGTGGTAGTAGCAAACCATTTTTGAGGGCATAAACTCTACACTGCACTCTACACTGTTAGAATGTGAAAAAGGAAAAATATGTGTGGATTCCAGTGGATTCTAAATTTTTTTTTTCCAGTTAGCCATTTTTCTCTGGCTTCTGTATTAGTTTCAGAATTATTTGCATAATGTCATTTTCTCTGCTTGGTTTAATAAAAATTAAATATAAGCACAAACTTTAAATTACTTTTGTGGTAATAGTAAAATCTGGTTTGTTCAGAGAGTAAATTACCATATAAAGAAGGGAAATATAATTGGGAAAAATGTAAATGGGGAGACAAAAAACTTGGACTACAGGAAAGATATTGTGAAAAGCGAATACTTTGAATTTAGGTCAGCCTGTTTTAACTTAAACTTTGTGTCAAAATTCAACCCGCTTAGAGCTGCTGTAATGAAATTTTGAAGCTGAGTGTTCTGAACTAGAGAAACATTTTTGGTTACATGCATTGACAAAAACATTTGTGAAAAACAGCACACAGAAACTTAACAGGCTGTTCCTTATTCCAGTTCTGTTATGTAATTTAGTGCATAACACAACTGGTGACAGCTGAAATTATCTATTATCTCTAGAGCACTTTTACTATAAACAGCATTAATACTTCTGGTTGTCGTAGCAATATACTTCATTTTTGCACTTTAAGTTCAGCTCTTGATTTGAAAATAGTTCATTTTTTTGTTCTCGGCTATCTATCAGCATGTGTGTCAATCAAGCAGGTGATGAACACGTGCCTGTTAGGGATTGTATTTAAGATCATCAGCTCATTTCATGTAGGCTTCTAAACAGATGGTTTCTTTTGGTCCCCAGAAAGATAATGTGGATTTGAACTGCTGATATGAGTGTGAAAGAATCTGTTTATATCCACCAATCTCTTCGCTCTTGCTTCCATCTATTAAAATTTTAAAGGTATAGATTTTATTCTGTATGAAGGAAGCATATGAAAAATCACTGCACTGGATTAATAAGTAATTAGTGAAATTTCCTTCAATTAAAATTGAACACACAAGCCTGCAGCCTTGCATATTGAGTGCATTCTTTAAAGCAAAATAGGCACCAGAATAACTTGAGACAGAGCTGCGATGTAAAATTCTACAACATACATTACTCTGATACTCTTTGAAAGTGTTTTCCTCTTTACACCCTTCTTTTTCCGATGGTTCTTTTTAAGGTTTTCTAGGTTGCATTTTTCACTAGATTTTGTTCAGTTTCTCAACCATTTAGCAAATAAGGAAATAGCTTTACATTCAGAACAGAAATATAGCTCCTAAATTATGTCTGGTAATGCAAATGAAATATGAGAGTCATCTTATGGATTTTGGTGAGAATGAGAAACCTCTTCTTTCCATTATGAATATTCTTACTATCCAGTGACAGATTTAAGGTACGCACTGTGGACCACATTTTTTCCCTCTATCTCCACAAGCGATGTAATACACTCGAATCTTACTTTCAGTATTTGATTTGCTGTACCCCTGAAAGGCCATAGTCAGGATCTACGCAGTCAGTTCCTGGATGCAGTGTAGTATAAAGACATCAAAGAGAGATTTAAATCAAATCTTCTGGTGGAAAGTATTTAGTACTGACCACAAAATCATGAAAAAGTGCATATACCCTGAAACTGTGGGGAAGACAAATTCATTCACTTCAGTTTAAATGCATGCTTCTAATATTAGCACTTACTTAGACAGCCCTTTGTGATGAAAAGTGTTGGTTACTATGTCCAAGTCAAAATGGCAAGGCTGAGTATTCAAGGAAGGAACTGATCCATGGCTATATACAAAATTAAATCTGCAGTGCATTCAAGGTTGATTCTGGCAAAGAAAGAAGATGATACCTCTCCGTTAACAGGCTAATTTTTGGGAAGTTTACCCAAACAAAAGTATTTTCATGTAGACCAAGTAAAAAATTGCAATTTTGAAATGAAATTTGTCGAGATTTTGTTTGTGTCTTTACTGAAATGCATGGGTTGCAGCTTAAAAAAAAGTTACCTCTGTCTCTAGCATTTGGAAGTTTTTCACTTTACTTAGCTAATCATACCAAATGAAACCAAACCCATTTCTCCAGATACTGTATTTAATTAGTGTTACTTTTGCAGTTAGGACTTTGATGAACACAGGAAAGCAAAATAAAACTATTTCTTAATCGCAGATAAATAGAGAAGGTACTATTTCTTATCAAATACGGAGCAGCTTAAAATGGTCCTTGCTTGCAGAAATCAAGCATCATTTGCTATAAACCTCTCAATATTTGGGATGAGAAGGTTTTTAAAGCCTCACCTTATGGAATTAAATTGCTTACATGATAGTCACTTCTGTCTTGAATGTAATTTTCTAGTTTTTTGCAGGGAAAAAATGAAACAAAAATTTTAGTCTGTATTTTTACAGGTCATAATCCTAATATTGAGAAAATGATCACATAGTCATCCTGAAAAAAAAAAAAAAAAAAATCAGTATGATGTGACCAGTCTCATGATTTGAGATTTGTAGCTTCTGAGTACATGGTGATAATGGCACAGGGTAGTTTTTCTTAACAAGTATTTCATTATTCTCAATTTAGGCAGAGATAAGGAGAGCACTCAAACTACTTGTGTTAAAGCATATCCTCGCATAAGAGGCTTCTGCAGTAAAAGTGTTTCTATTGTGTGTTGTGTATTTTAATAGTTAAACCAGCTGCTCAGAGCAAATATGACCATGATCTGTATTCATCATAGTAGTGCTTTTGTCCAGGAATAGCAATCAGATACAATACTTTTATCACAGTGAGTAAGCCATTTCTACTTGTGGAGGATTATACGTATCTGTAAGGAAGGATTCAGCACCTGAGCCTTTTGTTTGTTTGTTTGTTTACTTAGTTGTTAACTTAGTGAATTATTATCAATGCTGGGATGAAATATCCAGACCTTGGTTACTGCCTGGTGATAGGATGTAAAGGTCTTACTAGGGAACTTTTCTACACTATGCTACTGGAAGTTGTGGTTGACTGATGATACCTCACCTTTTACAGTTACGAGGATCTCTTTAGTTTTCCTATCACAAACTATAAACATTATTCCCTTTGGTGAAGTCTCAATTTCTAACAAGAAAAAAAATATTTCGTTTGAAATCCTGAAACAGTCAGAATTATAATTCTCTTGTTGCCTTTCTTTTTTGTTCCTTTGGTCAGAATGCAGAAAGATATGAAAATGAAAACTTCTGGGATCAAAAGTCTTTTAAAAGTTCATGCCTATCTTTGTTCCATTTGGGTTGAGCAGAAAATAGGAGTTAACTCCGTACTAATACTCACTGTACAGAAGCAACAGGGTAGGGCTTCATGAGAGTTCACAGTTGTGAACTTGTACAAAGGCAGACATTTTTCATTACATGGTATACATATATGACTCACTCATCCATAGATTCTTATGTTGTCATTGAAGCAGACACTTGAATAGTATGTCTGCTTTTGATACCTACTTTAAGAGAAGGCTGTGCTCTGGAACTCAGCAGGTTCATCCAGTACAGTCAATACCAATTCCATAGTCCATTGACTTGCATCCAAAATTAAGAAAGATGAATTCTTGACTGTTGTATATTTAAGTCCTTTTGACTTCTTTGAAAATAATAATTTATTCACTGTAAGGCTTTGTAAGAATAGGATTTAGCTTGTCTTCATTCATTACAAAGTTCTGTGGCTATTGCAGCCACTGACAGTTCAGAATGTGGAGTATAGTTTTTGTGTTCATGTATATTGCTATATATCCATAGTCCTAACTCACTTCTAGCCAACCTTACTTGTCTGGATGCTGCTTCAGTAGCATAAGCTGTCATACTATGTCCACCATTGATTTGCTTTTAAAATCTTGCTTCTATCCAGAAGTGGATATGCTTTAGAAATGGGCAAGTATTAGGAAGATTATAATGAAATAAATTGTCTAATTCCTTAGCATATTCAGATCATATTTTTGCTTTTCATCTTCAGCAGAGAAAAAGTTATTTTTCCTTCCTTCCTTCCTTCCTTCCTTCCTTCCTTCCTTCCTTCCTTCCTTCCTTCCTTCCTCCCTCCCTCCCTCCCTCCTTTTCTTCCTTTTTTTGATTTAGGGCAGAATCATAAGAACAGGGGTATATAGATGAATGATAAAGTACCTCTGTTTCNTCCCTCCCTCCCTCCCTCCCTCCTTCCTTTCCTCCACATCTGGCTCTACTAATTTTTTTATTTTCCTTTCCCAGAAGAATTCCACGGCTAAAGGGCTTCAGGTATTCAATTTTTAGTTTTGACATACACAAGTAAATTTGACCAGGCTAGACCTAGCTATCCAGCTTTTCCTATTAGTTATCCTAAGGGTCACATTGGTGAAACACTATTTTTGTCTCAGGATGGAAGGAAGCAGGAGCTGCTGCTTCCTTAGTTAACTTTAAATTTAAATGATGACATGTTAGTTGCTCATGCTTTCTGAATGTCAGTCTAGCTAGTATCACTTGTCAGAATGATAAGGAAAAGAATATGCTGCTGCCTCCTGAGCAATTTGAGTACCTGAGGTGACCTCCAAACTTAACATTACTGCTTGTCTTTGGTTTAAATTTCTCTGTATGCCATTGTTAAGCACACTTGATTCTTCAGGATAGTACAAGATGCAGCACAAAGGTACTGCTTGTGTCAATAATTGTAGAGTACTGACAATTGTAGTTGAGGGTGTCTTTAAGCTATCTGTGTTTTTACGAAATGTGTTCTCTTTGGTAAGCTAGTTCATTCCCATAAAAGACATGAACTAGATTTGAGAGTCTTTCCATTAATGAGTTTTCTGGGCTGTGCAGAATAGCTATTAAGATGAAAAAACTGTGACTTGGTACGGTTAAATTAGATTTGTTACTACTCACAAGTGAACTCCCTTGCGGTAGCTGGAGCTAACTTCTAAAGCAGATGAAGAAAACAGAGCATGAGGCACACAGCAATTTTTCATTGTTATTACAGGTGACGTATCTAAACTGGCAGTATGCAGGCATAGGAAGGGCATATAAATTAGAAATAAGAATTTATTCAGACTTTTTCAAAAGCATCAACAGAAGTAAGAAGAAGAATGAACTGCAGTGGGATGTGTGAATGAACATTTTCATCATCTTTATCTAGCTATCTTTCAATGCCAAAAACAAATTAAAAAAAATGTATTGGAGAGAAAAGTAGTTTTGCACCTTTCTTCTTCAGCAATTCAAAAAGCAAATATGACATTCATGGAAAACTTGTAGAGACTTGTTGTAGTTCCTAATATCATGTGCATATTACAGTCATTTTTCATTTTGAAAAGAATGAAATTACTAACAACCATTTCAAGGAAAACATTTTTCATAGAAGACTGGATTTTTCTGTTCCAGGGGTATTCTAAAAATCTGTGGATTTCCTGTCACCTTAAGTTTCAGTAATATTAGAAGTTGTTGGGTGCTAAGAACTACTACTTTTTGCCATTGCATGGTAGATTCACTTGATGCTTTTTGGGATGTTTGACTGCCATGGCAGAGGACTCCTGGAAAATCTGGGCAATGGTGAATATATGTACCCTCACTTTCTTTAAACTGCCTAATTGTAACTTAGATGAGGCTTCTGTAGCACAAACAGCCTGTGATATAAATGTGTGATTAGAGATAACCTTAGAGATAACACCTTAGATATAAATGCGTACAAATAGGTTTGTACAAAGTTAGTCAATTGCTTTCTCATTCATTTTCTTCATTGTAAATGAAGAAAAAGATTTTTCCTCACCTTGTTGTTAACTTTGTACTAGGTCAGGCACACAATCATCGTGTAGTGAACTGGTCATAATAGTCACATCGTCAAAGACCTGTCTGTTCTGATTAATGCTTCTATGTCTTCTAAGAGATTATAACCCTGTCATATCAAAGGGGCAGTTTTTTACCCTGTTCTTAGTGTATATGGAGGCAATTTCCCTCAGCTTGCTAGTTAGCCCACAGCTCATTCCTGGAAAGGTTCTACTTTTCAGTGTATCAGACCTAGACAACAAAGAAACTGTGACCAAGAAAGTAGGAAAGTTACTCCACTGCAAGTGTGAAAAAGGAGATATTTTATCACAAGTTGAAGTCATTTTCTTCCTTTCTTCAGTGTTGTCTTTTCCTGCTTTTCTCAAATGCAAGTATTTTTCCAAACAAAAGGGGAAATATCTTTGTTCGTGTACTGTCACATAGAACTTAAAAATTGTAGTTTGGATTGTAACTGCTTCTGATACGGGATGGGATATAAATTTGTCCCAGTGAACCTGAAAGTTTCACAGTAATAGCAGTAGGTGGAGAAGCACGAGGCTGGCCTCAAGTGGCCGGCCCTCCACAGTGTGCCAGGGTAGCCACAGTCAGCTGGCCACCACCCACCCTGCCCGGGGGGCACTCCTGGACCGGGCACACAGGTTCTGGGGGGTTCTGCAGGCAGGCCATTGAGAGGAAAGTAAAGAATGTCTTCACTGAATGTGCAGATTGCCGCCTTTGCCAGAAAGATGGGAAGTTGAAATGGGGATGAAATGGTTCAGAAGTGGGGGTTTTGCCACTTCACAGTCTAATGACAGTGGAAGAGGTCTCAGCCACTAAATTTACTGGACAAATTCCTTAAACACATATCTCAGAAGCTCAAAAGACAGTACAGCCTCAAAGAATAATTAGGCAAAGTTTCTCTGAAGACCTGTGGCTTGAAATCAATGTGATGGTCTTGTTCTGACTTTTTCTATTAATACAGCTTGTCTTAAAAAGTATTCAATCAATCCATATTAATTCCACATTTGTGTCATCAAGTTATACCCCTTGTATAATAATCTGTTGTTTCTTCAGTGCAAATGTAAAACAGCCTGCTAAGATTAAATAATATCACACTGCTAAGCAACTACTGCTTCCTAAAAAAATGAAATAAAAAGAATTGGCAATTTCATCAGTTTTTCTGAAAAACTTTTAAATTTACACTGATATAAGCAGCTTTTTTTTCCCTTCCAGATACTTGCAGTATAGTGTCAGATTGGCTGTTTTTATATACAAAATATTTTTGCCCATTTTTTTTTAAAAGAACCGTAATTCCTTTCCGTTGAATGGCACTGAAACAATATTGCACAATGTAAGCAATTAAAAATAATTGCAAAGACTTGAAAGCTAGAGTCTAGCATGTAAAGGTCAAATTCTAAAGTTTTTGCTTCACTTTCCTTAGACAAAGCTTCTACATCTTTTACTGTAATTTTCACTTTGCACTTCTGATTTAAAGCACACGCAGGACAAAATGAAAGGAACAGATAACTGTCTGCCAAATCTGTGTCTTTCATTGCATGTGGTTGCCAGTGCCTGGGGTAAGTGTTACGTGTAAATAGTGTGAGCATACTGTTTTTATGTGTGACTCTGTGTTATGTATTCTTGATTTACCATGCCTGGATGCAGTGTCAACTCACCTCAGAAATTCTAACCCAATAAGAACAAGTTCTTCTACAGGTGGTATTAATTACTGCTGTGTATTTCTGAGAGATCTGAAACTTGCCTCGTCAGTGCAATATTGTAAGAATGTTCTGCTCCTTCTCCAACAGCTTCACTTTCTAAAACATTTATGCACCTTTACAATGCTGTGAAATGTATTTTTAGCCATTTTGTTTCCATAGATTAGATTTTGTTGCACCACACCACACTCCTGGAGCATGGAGGAGATCAGACAACCAGGCTGGCTTGACATATTTTAATATGTGAAGCGTGAAGGTGAAAACTGCAGTCAGCAGTGCCAGTCAAACGGATTAATGCTGTTGCTGAAACTGGAAAAAAAATTACTAGGGCAGGGTAAACTGATCGTTTGCAGTATATTCTTTTAAAAGATTGAACTCTCCTCTCTTAGTTTTAATGATTGGAGAAATAAGGAGTGGGATTCATTTTGTCCAGTTGTAGATACTTACTAGTCGGGTATGTGAGTTTGCAGCACAGATCTGAGCTGGTTTTACAGCGAGCGATTAGGCAATTAATCTTATTTTAATTCAACCTCTATTATAGGATAGGATGACTCATCTTCTGAGGGAGCTGTTTCTTGCTGTTGACTGTGAAGGAACATAGTGTCTGTCAATTAAATTAGGGCAGATGAACCTACCATGCAGCTTGGTGTGTACATCTCTTGAAAATATAAGCTGTATCTGAAACTCAGAGTGCCTAAGGGAAATGCAGAAGTAGTTCACAGAAGTGGAAACAGGAAATCATTAGGTGGAGCTGTATGTGCATTGGTAGTGAATTGAAACTGCTTAATGTTTATAATGACAGATTTTATTTTTTTATAGTTATCTGGTTTTCCCCAATAAACAGTGTATGTTGGGCTTTTTGTCAGGGGGAAAGGAAGATATTTGTCTTCCTGTTAAGCAGATGGTTCAGTGAATGGCTCTGACACACTTTTGCTGCATGGATGTATATTATTTTGAAAAAAAGTGGAAAAATATCTGAAAGTATAAAATTGAATCAATTGCTTGATTCTGACATATGAAATCCCCATCTAGTGTAAACATTAACTCATTGGGTCTTTTGCCAAACAAAATGGAGGTGGGACTTTAAGAAAATAAATCTTTGAAGCAAAAATTACTGAAAATTTGATTGCATCTTTAAAGAAGATTGGTACTTAGATCACAGTGATCAATTTTGTAAAAACTCGTGTCCAGGAATTTCTTTAGATAACATCTATTTAATGTGTTTTGCAGTGGAGGTTTTAGATAAAGACCACTACAATTACCTTTAAAATGCTCCTGTACAGATTTCAGTATAAGTCTGGCTGCATGGTATGTGCAACGTGACCTTATTCTTGTTTTTCATGGGAAGCGATTGCACTGGTTACTGCAAAGCTCTGAGCCTGAGGGGATGGCTTTGTGTCCACATGAGATCAATATCATAATTAGAGAAAAAACCTTCTATAGTATGACATATCTTAAATTAACCTTTCGAAGTATTTTGTGGGTGGTCTGGGTTCCCAAATTATTTGGTTTCTCAACCTTTTTTTTCCTGTGGAATTTCGATAAGGGAACTTCATTAAATAATTTAAAAAACTATTAGGAATTGTGTATGATGTGTGATAGTAGGAATAAAGACAAAGACAGTACTGCTAGCACTCCATGAAATCAATCATACTTATAATTTGATTTTTTTTTTTTCTTATGCCTTCTCAGAGTTATTTTACAATCTCTTTAATTTTAGTTGGTCTTCTCCCTTTGTTTAGTTATCACTGGATTTTTTTCTGGACATTTTTCTCCTGCCCCTTTTCTGCCTTCTCTTTCAAATTTCCTAAACAGATTATGTACCAAGGTGAACTTTTGAACTTAGTGATCCTCAGCTGATTAGAAAATGGGTATAATAGGGAATCTCATTTTTAACAATGATTTCGTGAGAGTAATTGAATAGCATCTTTCAGCTGGAGATCCCAAAGTCCTTTGCAAATGTGAGTCAGGATTATTATTGTTCAAGAAATGATAGAAAAAGTGGAACAGATAAATTTAGGTATGCTTTTTGAAAAATGCTCACTTTTGAAGTAGGATTCTGAGCCCTTTAGTCGCTCAAATTCTGGGTTGAGCTTTACTAAGGTAACTGCCTTGAAGTTCCCTCTGAACCTGCTGAGGGCTGTGGGAACTCAGTATACCTAAAAAACAGGAAAGAAGGATGAGTAGAGAACAGTCACACATTTAGGGAATGAGCAGATGAACTCAGTGCACAGGAAGTCTTCATCTCCCTGATTTGTCTTACCAGCCAGCTTTTTCATGGTACTGCTACCCTCAGATGCTTGACTTTGACATTAGAATGATGTTTCAGACACTTCCCTTTAAAGTCTTCACCAAAGTAGTTTTCCTCAGGTCCCAAGAACTCAGACACACATCCCTACTTTTCTTTGAAGGCATAATGTACAAAGGATCTTGTAGAGTTTGATGGATGAAAAAGAGAATATGGCTTATAACTGAGCCTTAAACATTTCACTTTTCAAGAAAGAGATCTAGATGATTTAATTAGGAAATCAGATAATGCTGTTGCCTCTATCACAGCTGTGACGATGCAATGGATTTTGGGTCCTATAAAACCTGGAAGCAGTGCCTGTGCCTGCTCAGTTCAGCTTCCGTTGGGATCATTCAGCGGTTATTACGTTTTAAGTTAAGCCAGAAACAGAGACAATTTTTGTATTATTTGTTCTGTATTGCCACATAAAGTACAGTATGATTTTACAGTGCAAAGTATTTATAGCACCAATAATGATGTCTCTCATTTTATGTCCAGAGCACTCAACTGGTTTGCAATGCACCAGTTCTTATAAATCTACCATTTATCACGTTGTAACTTATGAAATACATTTATGTTCTTCCCTGGGTAGATGTGTGTGTATATAAATAACTTGGACATGCACATCCAGAATCTTTGCAGAAAACTTTATCTTCTGTGTTAGAGTGGAAATTTTGAAGTGATGGACAAGCAAATCTTTTGTGTGTGAAAAGTTATTTGAATATTTTTTATTCTAAGAATTCTTGTCGCTTGAAAAGAGAGAGAATTTACAAAGACAGTGGACAAGCTAAAATATTCAGTAATTAAATCTTCTCTTTTCATATGTGTACTATTGTTGTGTTACACATTTATTCATCATTTTTACATGACTTGTTCAATGTGAAAAACCTTTCATTAACTGCGGTTGCTTCCCTTGTCTCTAGCTAATATCTAATAGCAAGCAATTACTTTTCTTTCCAGATCATTAGAGAAAATACACCCCTCTTTTAAGCAGTATTTGGATTTGAAGGTATTAATGATTAGAGAATAGTTTTTAAAATATGAGATGGTAAACAGGGGGTCTGACCTATGTTCAGTCCTCTGTCATGAGGCTATCACAGGAAGCACTTTCTTCTAAAGAATAATATTGCAGATACTATTAAGTATTATTTGTAAAGTCATACATATTGCATATTATGCCCTTGAACTCATCAGGACACCTGGTGTACAGAATATATGGAGATTTCTTCTGTGTGGTATATGCAGCAAAATTTAAGAAAAATATTTGATTTTCCTATCCATATCTGGTTCTCTTTCACTTAATATTTTATTTTTATGTGTTTACTTATGTTTCCAGTACCTAGCAATGAAACAGCTCAAATACTGCAAAGGATATGTTTTAAGATTTAATCTACATTCAAAAATAACCCTATCAAAAAGCCATTGTGACTAGAAAGTATCTAGCCTGCTGGTCTAATGCAGAATGAAAACTAATTTCACCTGATTAAGAAACAGATTCAGGGTGCACGTGTTCTATGTGGATGATTAGTGAATTTCCTGTCACATACTTAAGTCTCAGTGTAAACCTACAAGTAGTTATGGTAATCATTCAAAGGGGATATATCCATAAGTAGTACTAAAACCTTTTTGTTGCTGTTAATGAAAAGTAAAACCAGTGGAAAATGAAAATATACTCTTAATGTTCAGGATGATAGAAAACAACATTGTATATATTCAGCACTTTCAATCTAATTGAAGAGCTAGATCCCACATTCATATTTCTACCACAGCGTGTTCTCCCTTGGAACTGTGTGCTTCCACAGGTGATTTACTGAGATAGATGCTCCTGCCCACCTCTGAAATCGTGTCTTACTCTGTGATTTCTCCAGAGTTCTTACCATAGTCTCACTGTAGTCATTGTGGCCCAGCTCTGCCCTACTTTCTTACTGCAGAACTCAGACTCGCCCATTCTTAGCATATTCCTATGGCTTTATTAGTTAAATGGCTTTCAATTTGATAAACATTCACATAAAAGTGTTTGGGTGTAAGAAAATTTGATGGAATCTGTTTCAAGGTTTAAATTCTTTCGTTAGAAAAGTATTTGGGATTTCTCTACCGTTTTCCTTCAAACAATATATTGCAAAAGAATATGTAAGGACATAACTACTTTGAAGACTTTGTAAGAGACAGTTAACTTTTCATAAATTCCCGTTTCTTCTTATGCAGAAAGGAAAACAAATTTTGAATATTTTAAGCCAATTAATTAATACAAGATTAAATCTAGCTAAAATATGAAAGGAGAAAGCTGTCACCTCTTCGAGTGTTAATCTCCTGGTAATAATACTTTTTTAAATTCTTTTTTTTCACATAATATTCTTAGTCAGTGTAAAATATTCGCCCCCCCCATCTGTCCTGGTTTGGTTTCAACTGCTGCTGGCTGTGGCAGTTTCTGAGTGTTTGGGGACATCTTTCTGTAGAACATCCCTTCAAAGGAACGATGTGTCAGTCAAAGCCAGGTGCATGCAGGTGCACCTGGAAAATGTTTACCCATGTGTTTGCCTCATCACTCACCATTGACACAGTGTCATTGTGAGATTAAAAGGTTAGCAGCTTAAAGTTCAAAAAGAGCACATTATCAGATGAATGGACTGGGAACTGGAATAGTTCTCTCAATCTTTATTTTCCTATTGTTACTGATGATTATATTTGCAAGTTTGCTGTTAGTGGTCTGTCACTACATAATAACTAAGGGGGAAAAATTTAAAGGCAGGCAGGCAGTATCCTGTCTTGATATTGCCTAAACTATAAGTAGTAAAGAAATAGTCAATTCAAGCAGTTTAAATATTTTTGTATTTGAGTGGAATGGTATCAAGCAAAGGGTTAGAAAATACGACTGTGTTGACACATAAAGTCTGCACAGGCTCTGTGTTTGATTTCCAGGGAATACTGAGGTGGTGTGCTTAAAATACCTGTTGCAGAATAATGCTCTGTTCTTAAAGATGCAACTTTGCACTTGCATGCATGGGTCTAATGTTGCAATCAGGATAGGAGTCCCTTTTGCTGACAATTTCAGTGAAAATTGAGAGATCTCAGGCTCCATTAAAAATATTTTTGAACACCACAGAATCTACCTATTAAAACTGTTTTTTCTCTGGAATGATAGTTTATTTCTCCACTATTTTTAATAAATTATTTACCATTTGTATAAAAAAATGTTAAATACATGGATGATAACCTTGCCATTCTTGCTATGCATCCTAGGCCTGGTATTAGTCTAAATTTCTGCCTGTTAAATATCCCTACCACTTGTGAATGTCACCAGTTCCATATTAAAGTAGTTAATCCCATGGTACTACATCTATCTCTAATATAAAAGCTTTATCCTGACTGTTCATGCATTTTGAATTTACAAACTGGAAAGATGAATGGATTGTTATGTAAAGAGTTATCTTTTTCAAGAAATTCTTTCCAGCTGTGTATTACCAGGAATTTTTTGAGTTTAGAACTGCTTTCTGTGCCTCTGCAACCCCTTTACTTTGCATTTCTTAGTGTTAAAGGCCCAATATGAGATACTTTGAACATTCTATGAAATTCACTTACTTGGCTGTAACTTTGCAATAAATTTACTACCATTTTGCTAGGTAGAATTTCAAAGTATTTGCACTTTTTGCTTTTATAGATAATTAGGCAGGAGTTTAGCTCTTGGGAAAGAAGAGCGTGATGTTTTGCAAACATAAAGAATGAACACAGAACTGCCTGAACTTCAGAGTTTTTGAGGCAAAGCTTCATGGATACTGATTTTTGTCATGATGAGTCTTCTTATTACAATATTTCCTCTCTCTTAAAAATAACTTCAATTATGGTTTTCTGTGGCTATCTCCTGCTACTTGCATGTTATCACTTAGAGATACATGTTCACTTACATGTTTAGAGTTTTCGAAGTTTGATCTATTTTGGCCCCATTGTGAAGGATACTAAGCAATAGTGGTTCAGCGAGCTTTATAGAATTGTTGATTGATTGAGTCTGTGGCAGTTAAATTGTAGCTGAAGCCAGGAGCGTTCATAAATACTTCTGTATGTGAGGATAAGCAGGTTGCCATACTCATAATGTATTGTGATTATGAAATTCTTTCTCCTCCAACAGTAACTACAGCTACTGATGCTGGAAATCTTAAGTCAATACGTTGGGGTAACAGGTAGCTAAATATTTTCAAAGGATGGCTGAAGAACTCTCTGAATTTTTAATACCGTTTTTCATTCTAACTTGCAGCACTGGAGATGTTCCAGAAGCTTGTGGGAGTAAAGGTCATACTAACATTTTTTTTTAATGGCTGAGATAATCTAGGTAATTATAAACCTGTCAGTCTGACATCAGTCTCAGGCAAAATAATGGAATTGCAGGTGTGGGACTCGAATAATAAAGGATTGAACTCTACTGAGGCAAACAATATGTTTTATAACCACTGCCATTAAAATATGAGAAAGCTCAAGTTTACAGAATGAGAGGTGCTACACAGGAAAAGCATTTAGGTGCTCTAATGGGTAATAATAATGTATATAACTGAAGTTTTTCATCCAGAACAGTAGCCAACAAAAGTTAATGTAATCACAGAAGGCATAAACAGGACAATATAGAATAAAACTAAGGAGATCATTTTATCTCTCCGCTCTGTGCAGCTAGAGAATACAAAGCCTAATCTTATTTCCCACTATTCAGCAAGGATGTTGGAAACCTGATGTCCTTAAGAGCCACAATACTTGTTAGAAAATGTTCTGTATGGTGATATATTATCTCGATGAGTCTTACTCAATTCGCCTAGAAAACAAAATCATTACAGGAAGACTTGAGATTAGTCTATAGTTGTGTATATGGAGAACAGAAAACTCAAAATAGAGGTTTAAAACCTAGCAGACAAACATGTTAACAGATTAGCAATTGGAAGTAGGTGACTCATGCCATAAATAAAGAACCATAGTGACACCTGAACACAGCAATGGTGAATTCTTTAAGGAAGGTAGTTTATAAATCAAAATCTTGATTTTCTAAGACAGAATCTCTGCTGCAAATGGAATTTCTTCTAGGAATTTCCAAGCCCTGTGTAATACAGGAGGTTAGACTGCATGGTAACAGACATCCCTTCTCCCTTGGGGTGTCAGCAAAGCAGGTATGGCTTTGAGTTGTGCTGACAGTAGGGTCTGAGAACGTGTAGTTGAGTGAGAATAGGCCTAGACTCCTGATCACAAGAATAATACTGAAAAGTCATGCTGTTTCAGCACTGACAGTAAACACAGTATTTAAATTTCAGCAATTTACTTTCAGAGCCAAGAATAAGACAAATAAGAACTTTAAGAAGCTCTGCTCACTCATGAAGAAGGTTTTGCAAGTATCAGCGCTGCCTTGTGTAATGCTTGTTCCATTTACTTTAGTTTAGTTTACTATGGGTAAATATCTCTACAGCTTTGCAGATGACCCCCCATCAAACCTTTCCTTATCATATGTAGGGGATACCTGGTCATTTTGCAAGACCCATTTGATATTAGCTTCTTTGTGCAGCTCTTAGCCCGTTGCTTTAGAATAGGACATTTTCAGTTATTACTATTTACATTACTTCCTATTTTCATTACTTTCAGTAATGTTACTGTTAAAAGTTACTCGGAGTTCTTATTGATCACAATATAAAAATAATGTTGAAAGAGTTGTGAAGAGCAAATCTGAACACATTTTACTTCTCTCACAGATGTATTTTGATTATCAGAATAAGCATGTTTTAGTTTTCCTTGTTAGCCTACAAATATGCTTTTTCTTTAAAAATGAATTTTAAATAGTACGATTGCAAGTATCTGCATAAATCTCTAAAAATACATGCATAATCACAGAAAAATAAAGAACTCATAGCAGCCGTAAGAACAAATTACATTTTATTGTTCAGGGTACAGAGATTTGCAACCATTTTCTTTAAATGAGAGACTTCAACTACAGAGTATATATATATCTCCTCCCTTTAAAAAAATACTCTTTCACTGTAGTGTTTATTTTGTTTAATTTACCCTGTGAGAAGAATAGATATGTGCAATGTAATATTTGATTGTGTCTATGTGTTTATATTGCAGTACTTTCTAAGTGAACCAGAATATATTGCAAAGTATAAGTTAGTATTTTTTAGGAATTTTCTTTTGCCCTGTCCCCTTTTAGACCTTTGTAGGAATTCTTCAAGTGGTTAAGTGAGCATGATCTCAAAAAGGCTGTGGTGAGTAAGTGTGCTAAAGTTAATAAAATATTCAAGAATGTTTCAAATTTGCTTGGACTTTACTTTTCCACTCACTTTCTTGGCTCTAAAGTAAGAAAGCGTCGTTAAATGACTGATAGTATTAATCTGTCATACTAATTAAAAGGTATTTGAGCAGTCTGCGGATTACTGTTAGCCTTGAGGCAAGAAAATCCATCAGGTGAGCACACTTAATTATCATTAATAGCGTTTTACTTTTTATTATCTGACTTAATTTTTTTTTGTGTAAAAACCTGCCACAATTAGGACTTTGCTCTACTGATGTCACTGGTGTAATGAGAGCATTCTGGCCCTGGTGGCAGATTGAGGCTCTGCTGTAGCTAAGAGTAGGTTGGAATGTCAGGGGGACTGTATGAATTCACACCACCTGGCCGTAATGCTGTCACATATGTGCAAGCTGGTGTGAGGTTTGCTCTGGCTGTTCTGCTGATACCAACAGGTGGGAGCTATATGAGAATGAGGAATGTGAAGAGAGTTCACACTTGTCCACATCTGGTTGCTTTTCAGCTCTTTTATACTTCTGCAGCAGGTGGACCTTATGCTTGGGCAGTTTCAACATCAATTATAAAAATTGCTTATGTAGATGTGTGAGGACACTGGCATCTTTATCTACTTTGTGTGCTCTGTTTACGGAACATGAACTTAACAAAGAAGGAGCACTGAAAGAAAGAATGGAAAACAAAAAGATAATGTTTAAGAAGCAACAGTTCTGCAAACTCTGAGTTTTTTTACTGTCATTATTATTACTGAATGTTCCCTTCTTGACTTCAGGTTCTGCATAAGACATATGTATAATTGGACATTTCAAGCAATGATCTCTGGTTAAAAAAAAAGGAGTATAAACTACTATAAAAATAACTGTAGCATAGTAAAAAAATTCACTCATTCACCTAACCTAGTCTTTGAGTAGCTAACAGATCCTGTATAGCCCAAAATAGGGTGGTATCAGAACTGGATATTCATTGCCTGAGTATGCAAGACTTTCTCCAGGTTCTTTAGCTCTTGGTGCTTCTTTTCTGAGGGAGACAGATAAAAAGTGCAAAGTAACAGCATTTCCAGTGTTTTTGTCTTAATTCCATTTTCTGGTGGCATTAGTTGAGAGAGAAAAGCATAGTGGTTTACTGTTAGGATCACCAGTCACAGCTGCAGGTCTGGCATAGAAACTACAAAACCCATGATAACTTGCCTTAGATGAATTGTTATAGAACACATGGAGCTGTAGGATATGCTGTGGGGTCCTTCATTTTCTCTTCAGGTTCCTGGCATTTTTCATTGATGCTCACAAAAGCTCTGTCCATGTACTCTATGACCAAGCATTTAAGGGGATATAAATGGATATCTCAGATGCATAAAACCTATGGAAGAAAACAATATGTTTTCAATATCTTACGATAGCTCTTGATAAAATACTGAAATTTTTGCCATAGACTACTATTTGAAGCTACTGGAATGGTTGACATCTAAGGTACAGCAAATATGAAACCAAAACAGTGTTTTGGTTAACAACAGACTTAACCTGTATCGGCACCATACGATAAGTCCTCTTCTGGGGCTCTTTGAATCACAAAGCCATGGAGGGCCAAGTTCAGTTTTGTCAATTATTGTTGTGGGGCAAATGTGGTCAAGTGACTTCATCTCCAGTCTTCACTACTTTTTCCATCTGTAGGAGATACTGAATGACTTCCTGACTCTACACAATATATATTTATAAATACATGGTACAGAAACTGCTTTGTTCACTTGAACTGCAGTATACTTCACAAAAGAGGCCCCAATTTTTTGTGATATCTGTTCTGTGCAAATAATTAAGAAGTTCTTAATCATATGGCTTCTTTGGATTAATTAATTTTAAAAAGTAATTACTGTAGTAAGTAGCTGCTTACTTTAAATATTATTAAAAATGAGAACATTTGCAAGAAAAGGCTGGCTGAAAATAAAATGGAGGGAGCAATATAGGCAAAAATAAGAACAGAAGAGGTTGAAGACTGGAAGCTATGATCTGAGTTACATTTTTGATTCACAGTGGCAGACGTTTTGCTTGAGTGATAAGGAAAGTAATGCACCTGTGTAGATTGAAACAACATTCCAACTGTGGTGTGAAAGGAAGTGCCCGTCCCAGGGATGAAAAAGAACACACAGCTTTCCTTTCGAAGGGAGTGGCAGACAGCAACCCTCAGCCTGCTCTCTCACACAAAGTGGCCGTTTGCCTTCCGCACTTCATCACCCCATGCCAAGTCCCAGTGCAGAGTCGTGACATCTGAGCTCACTGTAACCCAAGTGTCAGCACAGCCCTGGGAGTGCATGGCTCTGTTCCACTTAGTATCTGGCTTCTCACAGCGTTTCACTCTCCTTTCTGTCTGAATTTAATGGGAAAAAGAGACTTCATCAAGTGTGTATCTCATGTTTGTAGGCTGACAGGATGGTCCAAGCCATTCATCAGTTCTCCTAAAAAGTGATGTGGAATTGCAAAGACTTACATACATCTAGAGGGCCCGGGTTAGCTCTTCACAGGTGTCCGTGGTGTAATGGGTGTGGGTGTTTACAGGTCAGAAACCAAGAGTATACAAAATCCTAATACAAAGCTTTATTACAGCATTAGGTAACGTTTCCAGAACTAAAAAAGGATTATCTCCCCATCCTTGCCACTGTCAAGTGTTTGCTAATAGATACAGAAATGATTAATGTTAGTTGATACTGAATGTTATTTGCCTGTTTATTTGTCCTTCATTTTTTCTATCTATAGCCTAACAGTTCCCTGCCACCAAGGTCAGGAGAATCTAGTTTCCCTATCTGTGTGCTCACCAGTTCTCAAAACTCTGGGACTTCCTGTGAGCCAATACATTTTACTAATCTAGGAAATAGATGAGGTAAGAAGATGAGAAGAAGATGGATAGTTTAGAGCTGTACTAATAAGTAGAATTATTTCATAGCAGGAGCCCCTGAACATTGAGGAGATTGGAGGAAGTTTGTGAAATGACATAGCCAGGAATAGAGAAAGGAATAAGGAGGAATGAAGGCAAAACACTCTTTCAGTACCAAGAAGCCCTTAAATCAGGTCCATTCCTTACAGCTGTCCCTTTTGATCTTGTATATCCAAAGCCATGCCGTTTTCTCTGTTACCTCAGCTTACCTCATGAAATATATATTCTCTCAATGCAGTGTTTGCCTGTCCATCCATTTGCTTAAGCCACAGAGCCACAGCTTTGGTACTACCTCCTTAAACACTAGTGGTCAAAAGAGGTACCCCAGTAGTCAACATATTTCCTTCTAGTAATAATTATTTTTGGTGCTTATAACTGGATGCCTGGAAAATGATAAAATCATTAAGGAGACACAGCTGTAGTTTTCACTAGTGAAAAATAATTGTTCCTTGTTCTGGTGTCACCTGTGGGATTTCTAGTTAGTACATTTTTTAGGTTTGACCACAGGATGAGTGCTTTGCATGAAAATGACCTGTGCCTCATCACTGAAGGAGCATGCTCAATTTCCAGAAGTTCTCTGCTGAGTTGTTACATTTCACTGTACTTTTCTACCCTTGTCTTGCATGCTTTGCTAGACCTATACCTTACATTGTTTTTTATCCCTACACATAGGAAAGTGTAGTTTCCTGAAGGAAATAATTAGCTTTTTTCCATTATGAAGCACCTTGTGTTTACTGTTTCTTGTGTTTGTCCATATTCATACCTATGCAAGAATGTTCAATAAGCGTTCATATAAAAGATAGGTGAGCTTAAATATGACACATAGAGACAAGCTTCAGAAGAGAATAAAACCAGCCAAAAATAGGTTGATGCTTTACCCCAGTATGAATAATGTGGAATTATGAATTTGCTGCAAGTCTGTAATAAAATTGGTAATGTGGGGGGGGTTTTGTCTTTTTGATATTAAAATGGTAACATCTCTGAGTTTTATTACTTAAACAAAGCTGTGCATAAGAAATGCGTGGACTAAGATCAGATCTGGACTGATACTGTAGTAAATCTCCAATATAGCTTTGTACTCCAACACAATTTTGCTTATTCATCAATAAATGTCATTTTGCTTATGCGTGCCTGTGTTATATTATTATATGGTAATAATATAGTACCTTGCCAGTATAGTTCATTATTTTATACAGTTTGTATCATCAATTTTAAGTTGTATTTGGATGTGCACCAGGACCCAGCTTAGCTGGAGATAGGGAATTAGCATATTATTTCTTGGGGAATGCCCTTGAATGTGCTTGAGTAGCTGTCTTGGGTGAGACGTGAGCAGCATTGTTTGCAGAAAGGGTGAAAAACTCTTTGAAACAGCATGCAGTAATCCTGAGTTGCTGTGCTTATTTTGAAGCCCCAGGAAAGCTCCTCAGGATCATTTTTCAGTGAGTAGCAAGCAGCAGTGATGGGCAGGTTTGCCACCGGGAAGTTGGTGCTAGGTCACTTTACAAAGCATTTTGGTAGAACTTCAAACAGGGTCTGTATGGGAGGCCAGGTCAGAATCTAAGCTCAGGTTGTGGCTGAAGATACCACCAAAGAATGAAAAGTGAACCAAAGGTCTTTCTGTTACCTCTGTACAGAAGTTGAGGGCAGAGCGTGATGTGCTGAGGGAAGCCATGAAATGTAAATAATCTCAATGTAAATTATCTAAATGTGGCTTTTTTCCTCCCGTAGTTTTATTTGTTTTCAGAAGATTATTTCAAATTTAAATTCAGGTGTGACTGCCAATATAATTGAATATTAAATGCGACCAAAAATCAACCTCGATGTGACCAACCAAGAGAGACAGGCAGCATGGATTTTATTAATATTGTATGCCAAGGAACATTGTGCCACTTGCTAAGATGACTGGAACAAAATGTTGCTTTCTGGAACAAAGCTTACAAATGGAGAAAATTGCAATCAATCAAATACAGCAACATTAGTGAA
>WEKY01055720.1:0-14810 GCA_013390045.1 Picathartes gymnocephalus
ATTTCTCTCTGTCCCCGACAGTCTCAGAAGTGAGCTACTGCCTTTGTCCCTCCACTGCTGCTGCCTCCCACCTTCATCCACCTCATTGAGCTGGTCCCACTCCTTGCTGCCCCCATCTCAGCTGGGTGAATGCTGCAGCTTCCAGCAAAGCCCAGCAGGGAAATTCCCCCCAGCTGCTGCTGCTGCTCTGAGGCATATTATATAAAGCAGTAGATAACTTTCCTATTATGACCTAACACTTATACACACATACATGGATGTGGTTTCATTTTGGCAAATGCTATTGTGCTTTTAATATATTTTCCGCACCAAGTCCTACAGAATATTACAGTACAACTCCACAAAACCTTCCCCAGAGAACAGGACTGTCACTCCAACATGGTCATTCTGCTAAATGGATCCTTCTTTTAGTGCTGAACATTGTACCCGTAACACTACAATGCCTTTTGACCTCTTTTGAGCAACTCTTATCCCAGCCCACAGCCCTTTGAACTTCTGGAAACCCATCAGCACAATCAGCAGGTACACAGAATATCATGAACACACAAATCAGTTATCAAAGGTAAACAAATCCCATCCTGTCTGCCAATTTTTAATAACTTTTGCACATATCACTCTGCCATGACATAGAAGTTAGCTATAATTCTCTTTACTTTGTAAACATAAGACAATAAGACTGCCAGTAATGAGTTAACATCAAAATAATTAAATAAATGTAAATTAATTGAGTTGTAACACTTCCCTACTAAGAAAATTCCAAGAAGGTCCTTCCAATAAACAATGTTCCCCTAATACTGCACATGCATCTGCACAGTCTTAATTTTATACAAGTGACATGTCTCACAAAAAGTAATCAATTTTCCAAGAATGTGTCTAATAAATACAAACACATAAATCTCTGCAGGACTGGGACAAAAAATAATATTCCTTTTTGGAAAAAATCTAAACCTAGATGAAAAAAAGTTTGATCATTATAAAAACCCTCTGCCTAAAGTAAATTTTAACCTGCACTTAGCCAATTCTTTTCAAGTGTTGTTATGTGAAAAATTGCGTAAGCCCTTCTGAGTACTGAGGAGCTCTCCACTACAGCAGGGCCACCTGGTGGTCACCTGTCCCTACTCTCCGGGCACGCTGCCTTGGATCTGGGAGATCCTCCTGCCCCTTTGACCACAATCACTAACTGGGCAGGACTTCAGATTTCAGCAGATAATTAGAGAGCTCCTCAAATTCTGCTTGATTGCTACAGCATCGCTTGTTTCACAGCTGGCCAAATAATTACATTTGAAAGCAAAGACATTTATACAAACCAGAAGAAAATGCTGCCAAGTGCAAAGAAGGAGGAGACAGCATAACCTTTTCCTCATTTTCATCTTTCAAATTTCCCTTGCATAATTAGTTTAATACCAACATATTAAAATCAGTACATATTAGATCAGCTTTTTGTGTTTTATTTGGTTTTCAATGAATGCAGATACCTGAGAATATTTAATCACAAAACTGCCCAAATTACTTATTTCCTTATCTAAAATATTAAAAATCTTTCAGTATCCCAGATTCACATGTCATGGCCACTTTCACACTTATTTTGAATACATCGAATTTGTTTTGAAAAGTTGTTTTACCCTAGTATACTTTGGAATTACACTAGGACTAATTAGTAAAATGATTCCTAAAGGTTTCCCTTTGGAACCAACCATTTCTTGAATTACCAAATAATATTTAAATTTATATTTATGTTTAAAAAACCAGGACATTTCAATTACCTAAGAATTATCCAAAGAAATACCAACCAGCTTTGAGCATTTTTGGACATAGTCTCAAGCAGCATCAGGGGAGGTTTAGGTTGGACATTAAGAGGAACTTCTTCACAGAAGAAGTGCTTAAATATTGGAATGGATTCCCCAGGGAAGTGGTCACCATTCCTGGAGGTGTTTAAGGAAAGACAGGTCTGGTTGACAAGTTGGTGTTCAGTCAAAGGTTGGACTCAATGATCTCAGAGGTCTTTTCCAACCTAAATGAGTCTGTGATTCTAAATTAAAACAACTTGGATTTTTTAAATGTTTCCATTTTCTAACCAGCTATACTTATACTTTATGAAAATTAATTCATGCTGACTTGAGGAATGACAGGAATTTCTAGGGTTTTATTTTTAATGCTGCGCAAGTATTATCCTCCAGTACTTCACAGGAAAATGTAGGAAACTTAAATCAGAATTCAGAAGGATGGTTTTGAAAGCAATGCCCCACAAAAAGAGAGTTACACTCAAGCATCCACTGCTGGAACTACTGCCCAGGTTATCCTAGCTCTAACAGGGTTGTTCTAATGAAATATTTCTATCAAAACTACTGGTTTTATTTGGAAAAGTCATAGTATTAATAGGAGGAAAATTACCTGTAGGTCAATCTAGGACCATATCTGCTTGGGGAAAACACACCAGGCAATGTTTGTACGAATGCATTTCAGTCTTGCCTCTGGGCAGACTTGTCAGTCTGTGGTTTGCCAATTGGTTCACCAGCGTGAGGTTGCAGCCAGCAGTTCCAGTGCCAAAGCACCAGCTCCTTGTTTTGATGGAGGCACACAGCCAGCTTCTGCCACTGACACTCAGATAGCCCGAGGATGGGCACCCTGGTAGATCACTTGCATCTTCATTCAGCATTCACTGCCTGCCAAGCTTGCAAGTGATTTCTTGCCCCATATCTTCTTGTGCTTCAAAGTTAAACTAAGGTACAGAAAAACCCCCACTAAAAAACTAATGCCTCTAGAGTAGGCACAACAGTAAAATTGAAAAAAAAAAAACCAAAACCAAACCAAAACAACAAACAAACAAAACCACCTTATACAGATCCTTAGCTGTTTTGGACTTGGTCTCCCTCCCACATGCTCACAGTGCTTCCAAGTCCTCCTCTTTTCCCAATCCAAACTGATGCTCCTGATTAACATGTAACACCTGACAGAACAACACCCAAACCAACCCAATGTAAAATCCAGAGCAGCAGTGAAAGTCCTCACCTACAGAACTTTTGTACCAAAACCTGAAACATGTGACAAAACCTAGATAGTTCAGTCAAGAGCATAAAATGGTAACTTGATTTACTTGCAGGGTGCTGAGAACAGAAAGCTGCAAAACTACTTACCATGTCCAGGGGCTTCTAAAAGTACACAGCAACACAGCAGCAGCACCACAAAACTGCAAGGGAAGGAAAGATGAAAAAATAAACAACCCCTTTCATCTCTGAAATGGGACAATGAGTGTTAAAGAGGTCTGATTTATGTATCTGTCCCTTTGTCTACCAGAATCAGCGCCTGCAATGTTCAGGATGTCAAAGATACTAAAAAAAGTAGAGCATCTGTGGAGTTTAGCTGAACATAAAGTGCTTGGAGGCTTTTTGGAATCACTGACAAACCAGGGGTGGCCAAGAGCATGAACTTCACAGAAGAGGTTGGCAGAGCTGAATTTAACCAAGGAAATGGACAAGGCCTGCTTTGATTTCAACAAGGTGTGAAACCTATATAGCACCCTCACTGGCCAAATTACCTTCCAGCTCCATGTCAGCTTTCCTGAGCCTACAGATGTAGTTTCTCATTTTAGTTTTGTTATTAAATGTTATGTTACTTTCATGTTATTTACTAAATGCTATAGTTGCTTATGTCGCGTTAATAATTTTCCACATGCTGGTGCTGTTGTCTATCTGTGGTATTTGTTAAGCTTCTGTTAGCGTGTCACTGGAAAATAAAAATTCCCTTTCTTACTGAGGGGGACTTAGTTAGACCCTGCAATTCCTCAAGCACCATCACCTCTGGTAGAAAATCCCAACAGCTCATGGCAGAACTGTTCTCATCTTACACAATCATGTCTGCAGACCTCACAAGAAGCCCTTCCTACCCTGCCTTGAGAAAAAAGGTTTTTCAGAAAATGAAACAAAAGCTTGAGCCAGTGAATGATCCCATTTTGCAGAAATAGCCCCTTTGCTTCAAAGGCTGCTGGATGGAATGTCAAGAGGCCCAGTCAAAACTGCCATCTCACTGCAGATCCCTTCACCTACCCTGGCAGGGGGCTGCCTTCACCCAGCCTGAAGTGTTCACTATGCTGCCCAGTAAAGCCTCCACCACTGCAGTTTAGCCAGCCAAGAACAGATTCAGGCACAAAGGACGTGCTCTGGAGACATGGGCAGCTTCCCCCTGTGTCCAGGTGAGACACAGGCGCTACCAAGCACCTCCAGAACGGGAGCCAGGGCGCGATTCCCCCACATGGGGAAGGCACATCCAGGCACTGCTGTAGCCCTCAGGGAGCAGCGCAGAGGAAGCTGTGGCGTCCCCTTAGTTGGGAAGGAATCTGGGCAACCCGGTGTCGGCAGGGACAGGCCCATCAGCCTGGACCGCGGGCCTGCTCCCTCACAGGCACAGTAACGTCCGTCTGCCCGCCACACTAAAGGGGCCGGGATGGAAGACGCTGGTGCAGCCGTCAGCAGCCACGAACCCGCCACACCGCAAGGCGACCCTGCGGGAGCCCTCAGAAAACACAGACCTTGGTCCGCACCGCAGTCTGTGGGAAGAAAAGCGCTACACGGGCCTCGTGACAGACCCAGAGCGCCCCTACCCTGCGAGGAAGGGAGGCGGAGAGAGGGAGAAAGCAGCCAATTCCTTCGCCTACCCCTGAGAGAGAGAGGCGGGCTGAGGGGCGGTGGAGAAGGAGGCGGGCTCCCCTTCCCCTTCCGCCGGCAGCTGCAGCCGTGCGCGATGGCGAGCGGGGTGAGCGTCTGCGTTCCGCGGTGGGAAGGTCGCCCGGGGGCGGGTGGAGGGTCCCGCACCGGTCAGTATGAAGCGGGAGAGCCCTCCCTGCCGGGGTTCGGGGGCTGCCCGGTGCCGGGGCTGCCGTGGCCGCTCCCGCCTCAGCGGTGGCCAGAGCCGGGGCCTGGGGGTTGTCCGGGCGTCTCCGCGCTCCTGCCCCACGAGTGTGAGGCGTGCGGCGGAGTTGGTGCCACTGCTTAGGCGTGGGAGGCTCCCGCTGTGAGTGTTTGCAGGATTGGGAAGGAAAACACGCGTTTGCTCCCCGCTGTGTGTGGCACTCGACCCCCGTGCGCGTTCCGTGGCTCTGAGGGCTGCGCTCCGGCCGCTCCTGGGTCGCGGCGGTGGAGGAACAAGCAGAAGAGCTTGCGTGGTTTCCTGTGGGCTTCGGGCAGGTGTGACCGGATCGGCTGGAAAGGGGTAAAAGAGAACCCTTCCTGCTCACAAAGCCATTGCCTGGCACGTTTGCTGCAGTGCTTATGAACAGCGCGATAGTCCAGACCTTCTGCCAGTACTGCTCTGAATTCTGCACAGGCGGTCAGTGCCCGGGGCCCGAGCGTGCTCGGTGGCCGCGCTTGGCCGGACGCTGAAGCTGCTCCAGGCCAGCACTGGGTTTGGAGTGGCTTCTGTTTTTGCCCAGAGCTCGGTTTCATCCCGATTGAGATAGCTGATCGTGTGTGTAGCCACAAGCAACCCAACAGCTGTGCTCTATTGCTAGTATGGTAATAGAGGAAATGAAGAACTGATGGAAGTTGGTGTTTTGGGTTTTATTTCCAGTTATTGGCTTCAGGATTTTCAACAAAGCAACAGCAGAAAGCTATGAATAATAAGAGGGCAGAAAAAGATGGGGCTTTCCTGCTACCCACTCTGAATAGTACAGGAGCCTTTCTGGCTGTATGAACTGAATCAGAAATTACAATTTCAAAATGTGCTTCCAGATGCATACTGTTAGTTTTAGATGATCGGAATTTGTCCTGTAAGGAAACTTTTTTCTCCTCTCTGTCTTTAATTTTGTGTTTAACTAAGCTTGTTAGCAATGCACAGTCTCTCGTGCAAGAACAAGTGATGATAATGAGGGGAGGATGAGGGGATGGATTGAAAACCAGTAAATTATTTACTGAATGATGGCTCCTCTTGCACTTTGTGCTTTGAATTTAGATTTTCTGGCAAAATCTTTGGTAGATTTAGAGATTATGACCGATGGCTTACACTGTGATTCCACAGTTAGTTACTATGGCACATTCCGTGCATTTTTGTAATATTTACCCTGATATTAAAAACCAGGGCAAGGACATTTCATGTTTCTAGTTAGGGGTGTTTCTGTCTAATTTAGACCCCTGCTGGCTGTTGGAATAGGTGCCTGTTTTCTGTTAAAAAGCTTTTAGGGTCTCTAGTATTTATTTTACCAAGTTTAAGCCAAGGTAAGTATCTAAAGTTCTGCTGTTACAGGTACAGTCAGGATTTTAACTGGCTCTAGCAAAGCCTGGTACTGTTTATTATACAACAGAAATAGTGTAGAAAGGCACAGACTAGCTATTATTTCCTCCACATCACAGGTGATAAATCAGACCTGGCAAGCTCAACAGGTGGTCTTGGCACTGTCATTTCTTCCCGCAAGTGAAATTTCAAAAAGGCTGGGTGACTGTATTTCTGGTCTTGGGAATTTGCATAAATCCTCTTTCAAGCATTCCATGGGAACACCACAGCTATTTTGAACACACAAAATGTTATTTTCGTCTCTCAGTTTATATTTCTAAGAGCAATGGCTTAGACCTTGTCATCTTCATCAAGCTGACCTCTATGGGTAATCCAGATGCTTATAACTTTAGTAGCTGAAGCTGCTCTAGATTGTATGGCTATAATGCCTGCTGATTTTCTCAGTCAGTGTGTGTACGTACCCGTTAATAGAGTTTACAGATGCAGAAATCCTGCTCTTTCACCCAGGCTCTGCAGCGTTGGGATTGAAAAGCTTCCCGGGATGTTTAGGTGCGGTTGCAGAGCAGGATTTCTCGCGGCTCTGAGAGCAGTGAATGAAGACTTGCTGACAGTGATCCCTGTGGCCACTGCAGAGGTGTTAGAGCCCTATAGCAAAGTCCCTCTAGTCCCTCTGCATCACTGGGGGCTCTGCATGTCAGCTGCACACACGCATCTCCTTGCCAGAATCCTACTCGGAAACCAGCCTGATAAGGAACAGGAAATTCACTCTCGATGTGGGTCTCCACAGCCTCCTTTCTGAACTTTCCAACTTCAAACACTGTGTTTAATGAACATATCTGAAATGAATGGCAGTCTTTGATTTTAAACCACCATTTTTATTATGCAGCCATTCCATTCATCTTGCTCACTTCACTTGCAGCGTGTTTCCTAAGCACTCCCAGGCTTATTACATTTTTTACTCAGTAAGGGAATGACATCCAAATTTCAGATCTTGGCTTACTCATTATTGTTTAGCTTCCTGAAAGCAAATGTGGGGCAATTAAACCTTTGTGTTGAAATTATGAATTTCAGATCTGGGATTTTTTCCAAAAGCCAGTAGTGCTGCTTTTATTTTCTCACTTGGCTGAGTAAGAATTATTTTAGATGAACCGTACAACAGACGTCCTTTTTTTTTGTTGCTGTTTTTGTCTTTTAGGTTATTAAATGCAAGGCTGCTGTTGCCTGGGAGGCAGGTAAACCTCTCTCTATTGAGGAGGTGGAGGTTGCTCCACCAAAAGCTCATGAAGTTCGTATTAAGGTAATTACATCAATTCTTATCTACACGTTTTCTATTTTGGGAGACTGAATATTAAAAATGAATAGTTTGTTTACCAACCAAAGAAATGTTGAATAGATATCATTAGTTCATTAGTATCTCAGCTGGCTTTACAGAGAAGAAGTATTTAGGTCTTTTCTTTATGAAAAACACTTTGATTTCTACTAGTCTCACTTCACAGTCTGGTGTGAGGATAATGGCTAATCTTGGGGATCAATTCCAGTTGTTACAGACTAAGTTCCCACAAAATGTCTGTACTGGGAACACCTCTATCTGAAGGACAGCAATTGGTCATTTGTGGCAGCTGTATAACATGCTGGATTTTACTTCAGTCAGGCCATAAGTTACTGGCTGCTGAGCTGGGATTGGTCTCTTGGATTCACTATACCCAAGTTTTTGATTTCATCAGGACTTTCCAGTAGCCTTTATCTGCCAAAAAGTATATATTAATGTGGAAGTTACTTCTGTGGAAAGGATTTCTCCATAGTGCTGAAGACTTCAGCTGGATTTATTCAGTACTGAGAGTTCTCATGATCTCTCTGGTAATTTTACCTCTGAGTCTTAACTTATTTCAAATCTGAGATGCTAACCTATTTCAAGATGACTTGGAGCACCGACTTCTAGCTATTAGAAACAACATGTCATCTTTTTCCCCTTTTAGTGTCACATTTTGTTTGCTGGAAATTACAAAAATGTACTGTCATGACTTTGCTTTTTCAAAGTAAGGAAAAGTGCCTTGCCAGGAATTGAAAGTATGTTGCCCATATCCCAAATGTTGCCAGAACTTTGACCTTCTAAATTTCTGACCAAAGGGAATTATTTAGATCTGTGCTACTATCCTGTTCTTCAGGGTGTCTCAGATTATATATTTCTTCACAGATAGTTGCCACTGCTGTCTGCCACACTGATGCCTATACTCTGAGTGGTGCTGATCCCGAAGGATGTTTCCCTGTCATCCTGGGACATGAAGGAGCGGGAATTGTAGAGAGTGTTGGGGAAGGAGTAACAAAAGTAAAGAAGGGTAAGAAAATAACCTACAAGTTTTCTGCCTTCCTTGAAAGTGTTACTTTATTTGAAGACCAGCTGTCAAATTGGGCCACTGAAATGCCATATTGCAGGAATTAATACAATGTTTTATTCTGGGGTGTATGCCTGTGTGTATTTCTGTGGTCTGTGAGACACAACACTAATCTATTCAATGAGCTCTTGATTTAAAGCTTGAAAGAGCCCAGAAGACCAATTTTTTACTTGAAATCAGATCAATGTATAGTTAGAAGAGGGTTGGGGGTTTATTATTTTTTCAAATTATAGTTTGTATCTCTTGGTTGAATTAAAAGGCTTAAAGTGTTTTAGTCATGTTTTTCACTGTTGATTTTGAGTTGTTCTGTTTTACAGTAACATTGCTACTTGTTCTGGAACGATGAATTTCAGATGGGCTGTCTGCTCAGCCAGGATTAGAGTGGTTGATGTAGCACTCTATAATACCACTGTATACCATACAGGGCTTTTAGCACACAAAGGTTTGAAGTGAACACAAGCTCACAGAAAAACACTGACAATCAAGTAACTTCATTTTTTTTTTCAGAATGGCTCGCTTGACTCAGTAAGTAGACACAGAATATTTTTTTTCTTAGGGGACACTGTTATCCCTCTATACATCCCTCAGTGTGGAGAGTGCAAGTTCTGTAAGAATCCTAAAACAAACCTGTGCCAGAAGATAAGGTCTGTATGACTTTTTTTTTGACACACACTATAGTATTTGTTCAAGGTATATCTGCTGTGGTTAGCAAAAGTAATTGACAGGAGCTTTCTTTGAAGAATAAATCTGTTGATGCATCATTTAATGACGTGGAAACTATGTGTTTCAGGAGTCACTTAGGCAATTTTTTTCCACTTTTCCTTAAAATTTCTATTGTTCCCTTAAAAAAAACTGTTCCTCTCTTTTCATGTATGTGAAGGTGCAGACTGCTACCTTGTGTCCACAGGTTTGAAAACATAAATGCTCTGACTCCGTATTTAATCCATACTTAAGGCAAGCACTTCAGCGAATTTAGCTCTTGGGAGTGAACACCAAAGCTTTCCAGTGGTACAAAATCATACAGACAGCTCTGTTTTTTCCTTAACACCTGTGTCCCCGATAAATTAGCAGCTCCTGTTCTGAAAAAAAATCTCCCAAACTCAAAAAAGGTCACAGTGACAAAACTGACAGATGCTATTCAAGGGGAGGGTACTGAAGGAGGCCAGGACAGTGGTGTGGTACTGTGGCACAAGCAGTTAGCATTGGTAACTAACAAGGTCAACATGTTAATAAAATCTATTTCTTTCAGTGCTTTTAACTGCATGAAGTTTTAGGAGTTTAGCATCTCACTTCTGTGAACTCTTAGATTTATTGAAATGGTCAAAATATAAAGGTGCAAGTATGCAGCTGCCTCTCTGTGCTGCTTAGTGGACTGTGTCTGGTGAGAATATTTGCTGCTTAGAACTCTGACTGCACTTTCCTGTCTTTGCCCCAAGAATTACTCAAGGGAAAGGAGTGATGCCTGATGGTACCAGCAGATTTACCTGCAAGGGAAAGCAGATTTACCACTTCATGGGGACCAGCACCTTCTCTGAGTACACCGTGGTGGCTGATATCTCTGTAGCCAAGATTGATGCTGCAGCACCTCTGGATAAAGTGTGCCTGCTGGGCTGTGGCATCTCCACGGGCTATGGGGCTGCTGTCAACACTGCTAAGGTAAAGGCTGGGCTTGTGGCACACACAGCTTAAGGGACTACATTAGGACTGTGAACGTGACGTACCAAATCTGTGTTTCTTCCTCCTCTTCAACTGATGAAGTTTAGCTATGAATTTCTAACTTCCCCATACAGTCTAGATCAGGTTAGAAGAACCTGTTGCCCTCTGGAGGAAACTCAAGATTGTGCATCCCTTTTGATACCAGCTGTATATAAATTACATTTCCAGTTTATGTTCATCTTACTGCAGGTCATTCTAAAGTCTGAAGCTCAGGGTGAGACAGAGGTGGTAAGTGAGTGGGCATGAGTCTTTGGGCAAAAGAACAAGCTTAGTACTTAAAGAGCTTTTTGGATTAAAACTCTATACAGTTTCCCTTACCTGTAAAATCTCATAGTCATATATATTTGCTTCCATTTTTTCCTTTATTACAGACTCCTTAACCTGCATTTCCCACTCACATGGAAGGATGAATTTTTTTCTGCTGCTCATGACTCCTTTCTTACTCCTAGGTGGAGCCCGGTTCTACATGTGCCGTGTTTGGTTTGGGAGGAGTTGGGCTGGCGGTTATTATGGGCTGCAAAATAGCAGGAGCATCCCGGATCATTGGCATTGACATTAACAAGGATAAGTATGCCAAAGCCAAAGAGTTTGGAGCTACTGAGTGCATCAGCCCCCAAGACTCCAAGAAGCCCATCCAGGAGGTGCTGGTTGAGATGACTGATGGTGGTGTAGACTACTCCTTTGAGTGCATTGGAAATGTTGGAGTCATGGTGGGTGCTCGGATCGTGTACAGGGAGGGAGAAGTTCAGCTAAATACCAAGATCAGCTGCTTTCTTAACACATAACATGCTAGACTCATAAATTTCTTTTTTAATAGTAATGGTAACTGCTATGACTAACAAGGACAATTTACACTTAATCCTAATTATGTAGTGAAAGCAGCTGCTACTTCTTGGCTTGAAAATGGCACTTACAAATGTTTTTTACTTAATCAGACTGTTTTGAAATCCTGAGTTTCTCTGTGCTGACAGATGAAATTAACAAAACTCACATAAAATATATTGTGCAATGAACAGTAGAATCTCAGGGATCAGGCAGTATTCCCCTGATTTCTCAAGTAATTAATTTCACCTTTGGACATGCAGAATTATTGCTGAATGTAAGGCTACGTTTTTCAGGAATTACAGTAGCATTCCTAACTTTCAGTAACGGGATCTGGGATTACAATTTATCCCAGTTCTCAGTGGGAGTTCAGGGTGACTTCTCTGGAAACTAGATAGGATATAAAAAGTGCAAAATGAACCTTAAACGTATAAAGAATCTGAACCAATGGAAAATACAATTTTCAGTGTATCTATTGTTCCTTAAATGCTGATGTGGTGATTCATTAACTGGGGGAAAGGAAGTCCTACCAGTCCAGATAAGATGGATCTTAGCAATAAACACTCTGCTTTGTCCTGTCTGTTCATGAAGAGGGCTGCCTTGGAAGCCTGCCACAAAGGCTGGGGAGTCAGTGTGATAGTTGGAGTGGCTGCTGCTGGCCAGGAGATCTCCACACGGCCATTCCAGCTAGTAACTGGGCGGACATGGAAAGGGACCGCATTTGGAGGTAACTCTCTCTTGCTGTGGGGGTAAAAATAATTTACTATGGGCTAAAGCTGGGAAGAACACACGCCCTTGGCTTTTCTTGGGCAAGAAATTACTATTGACAGGCTACTCATAAATGCTGTGTTGGCTTTAGAGATACAGACTTTTAAAATCTGATATTCCTATGGACAAGGTACAGATTAACACACTGGTATGATATCTAACATATTTTGAAAAGAGAATATATCTATATGCTATTCAGTACTAAAGGAGTGGGATAGAGAGACTGCTTTATCACCAAGTGAAGGTTTTGTTCAGTTTGGTCCAGTGAAAGGACGTGGTCTTTGGGGTGATGGGAACTCACATCAGTGTGTTTGTGTTGCTTAACCACTAAGAAAATTGTGGGGCCAACATGACAATTTGCTATAAAGACCTTTAAACAAGTGCTTGGTACACATTTTCTGCTGTCAACTCAAATACACATTGAGTTCTTTTTTTGGGGAATTCAGTAATTGCTTCAGTTGATAGAAGTATTCAGACTTCGAATTATTACACAGCTCTTTGTCCAAGCAGTACAAAAGGTACTGGGTTGGGTTATAAAGATACGTAGGGGGCCTGATAGAGATGCCTTGCGTATACTTTCCTAGGTGAGGGCTGCTGTTAATGTTGAATGCTGGAACAGCTAGTGAAGGATTTGTGCATTTGTGTGTATTTGAATAATGTGTGCTTTTGCCAGACCTCCATGGAAGGGACAAACATGTCGCCTGTCTCTGTTCCTTTTCACACTGATCATACAAGTGCCTGTGTAAGGGCTGTATTTTTAATTTTCTGAGATGGGTGGAAAAGGGAAAAAACAAGGCATGTTTTCTTTCTTTCAGGCTGGAAGAGTGTAGATAATGTACCCAAACTGGTGACTGAATACATGTCCAAAAAGATAAAGGTTGATGAATTTGTGACTCACACACTTCCTTTTGACAAAATTAATGAGGCTTTCGAGCTGATGCATTCAGGAAAAAGGTAATGTTCACAATATTGAAAGGTAGAGAAGACACTTCTTGATCAGACACTGTCAAAGTACAGGTTCCATGCCCAGTGTCATGTTCTAAAGAGGGAGGCTGAAGGGTGACATATACCACATACATTGATTCTGATATAAACACAGTTCTCTGAGCTTCCGGGCATGTGCCAAAACACAGGCACACAGGAAAAAGCAAGCAACAGTGTACATGAGAAATACACACAGATGTAAAGCTGATAAAGGGGACAGGTCAGCCTCATGCTTTCACCCTGCTAAAACATTCTTATAAAAAGGAATGTAAAGAGACTGAAGATTACATATTCAGTAATATTTAGGTTCCTCTGCATATAGACAAATAGTTATGAGCGTTATCTCCAGAAACCAGCATGGTCTTTGTATTTGATCTCAATCTATAGGTATCTATTGCAATTGCATATAACATTGGATAAGGTACTAGCTCTATCTGCTTTAGCTCATATAGATTCTATTTTGGATAAATCAGCTGACTGTAACTGCATTTGTTACAGTTGGAAACACTGCATTTAAGCAAATTTCATCTAGCAGTTGATCCCCTGTCCCAGTTATAAACTTCAGTATCATTTCAGTGCTTTATTCATACATGACTATGTCCTAGGAAACTAATAATGAAAGCTACCTAACATTTTTTCAAACAGACAAAAGGGAGAAGGACTGTAAATATTACTGCTCCTGGTCAGTCTTGGCTAGCTACTGAAAACTGACACCTAGTTTGAAAAAGTGTCCATTTGGAGTTTATTTTACTGGAGGAGAGATGAAAAAAAAAAACCAAAAAAACCAAAAAACAGAAGATAACTAGCATTATATTGGATTTTTAATAAACATTATAGGCATAAGCATGACTTCATTCTTACAGAAGACATAAGTTAAAATAAGTCTCAGCATGAAAGGGAGGGGAGAGATGGGGAAAATGACTTCTTGGTAATTTTTTTTTTTTTTTTATTTTAAGCATTCGAACTGTCCTAGAATTTTAGAGCCAAATGTGGACCTTCTAATTGGCCAGCAACGTGGTAACTGCCCTTTTATAATGGAATTTTCGATAGAATATAGAATCACGCAACTGAAAACTCACTGGGACTAGGAAGACCATGTACTTTAGGGTGAGCATTCGGGGTATTAAATAATAAAAAACTGTTAACCACTGAATAGCATTACAGAATTAGTCCTGATTATGGAACTTGTTTCTATACTCATTCTTCAAATTAATAAAAGCTTATTTCTAAACCCAGTGTTGGAATTATTTAGCAGTAAGAGTGACTGTGATTACTGTTGCTTACTTGTTTTGCTGTAGTGATTTTACAGTGTGAATGTGACAGAGGAAGAGTGTTCTGCAGAGTCTACAGCACATGATGGGGGATTCACTGCACAAGGCACAGATAAGCACGGGGTGAGAAGCAGCATCGATTTGCTGCAACTGTGCTGAGAAAGTGGCCAGAACTTTTCAAGTTTCTGAGGCTATTCTAGAACTACGGTGGATTGTAGCATCCAGCTCAACCTTGAAGCCACTGCAGAGCAGAGACTTTGGTGTCCACGTTCACTGGGGTGGTCCATGTTCTGTGCCTTATTTTCCATTTGTCTCTTTGGCAGGCCTCTTGTAAAGATCATGGCACAAACTCCTCTAGTCACCTGCTCTTGCTGTATCCTCGAAGGCTTCAGTAGGACAGTTTTCCCATTTCCTTACACTTACTGGCAAATGAAGCAAACTTTGCAGCCAACACTGCAAAAACAAACAGCATGGGACTGTTACCTCTAGTCAGAAAACTGATCGTGCCGTTGAAACAGGAAGTGTTACTGTTAGACCAAGTCTGCTCTTGAGGGCTGCAGGGGAACAAGGAAAGAACATTGTGCGATGATGGCTTCAGGATTTTCTGGGATTTTTTGGAGGGGGGGGGGGGGGG
>WEKY01055720.1:14841-30994 GCA_013390045.1 Picathartes gymnocephalus
GGTGGGGTTAAGTCTCAGTTTTGGAGTTGCAGGTTTTCTTAACTCCAGGTGAATTAGTCTGACTGGATAAAGTTCTTTTTGTATAGAAACCTGGACCAGTGCTTCATATGCAGAAAAACACTGAGAAATAGCAGAAAACAGACTGCAAAGCGGAGGCAGAAAGCCCAGCCAGTTAAAAAAAAAGTTAGATACATAAAAACTCAGTGTTTTTCAGTGAACCAAGGACACTGATTAAGTGAGAAGTTTCATGTTTTAAAGAACCTTGGTCAAAATAACTGTTACAGAGAATGCTGAATGCAAACAGTAGTCTTATTAGAAGAAATTGCCTCTCACCACTAACAATAAACTCCAAGCCACTGCTATGCAACCAGGATAATTACATCTTTTCCATCTGTCATTAAAAAAATATCCCACAGAGCATTCTGAAAATAGCTGAGGTACTGCATTTCTAATTTCATTTCAGACAGTAAAGAACAAATGTGAATGTTGTAAGAATTCAATTTTCAACATGAAGAGGAAATCAAGTGAATTTGTACCAAGAAAGGGAGCCCTTTAGCCCAGCAGTGAGGCGATTCTCAGTACCTTGTAGCTCGAGGAAGGCTGGCTGAACATGAGAAGATCCAGTAGAAAACTTGCTGTTAAGCCGTTCCAGTGAGAGTACTCCGTAATTACAAGATGGTATCAATACAATACTAGCTAACCTGGCAAACCACCCCTTGGCTGGCTCTAACAGATTTCAAATACTTACACTGCAACAGCTGTTCCCCTATACTGCACAGACCACCTCAAGACCACACCATCATGTGTGCATTACATTATTACTTCAGAGAATCTGCATCTCAGAGTGTTTGTGGGAAGCCAGTCTGCAGTACCAGCAACAAAGACATGTAGTGAATACCAGAGCACTTCGGTCAAAGACTTGCAGCTTCTTCCCAGCCTGAGGAGTTGATGTCCCAGCCACTACTTCATCCTGCAAAGCTCTTGATTGAATGGAATGTGTTTGAAATACGGTTTTTTTGAAGTTGTTCAGCAAACAAAGAGACTCAAAAACAAGGGCTTCTACCCCATTTTTGGTGGTCAAGGTACTGTATTGGCATCCTGACAATGGTAAGGACTTCAGTGGACAAAAATTTTCCACCAAATTACTGTGCATGAAATGTGCGTGTATTCTGCTGGCTGTCACAGAAAACATGCAGGCTGGCCACTCTCCTACAGCTGTTATTCAACGCCATCTACCAAATCTTCTCTCCTTAAATATTCGAGTCAAGTTGCAGAAACAGCATGAAGAATTTCCAGAGTCTTACATGACCATAAAGGGAAGATACATTAAGAGATTGTTTCTGAAGTAACTGCAGGATTGTGTTTTTGGTAGAAATGTATACAATTACTAAAAATGTCATTAAAAAGTAGATTTAAGTTGGGATTTTTTATTTGTTTAAGTGAATAGTAACTTATATAAGAATCAAAAACAGTTAATTTCTACAATCCAGTCAGCACAAGTCTAGTATGTCATCATGTTCAAGCAAAGGCAGAGCTAGATAGGTGAAAAAATAGCTTTTCACAATATTTTTATTTAGTAAGTTTTGTTCTCAAGGCTGATGTGCATTCTCATGTTGAAGGATCTGGTGTAGAAGCTAACTAAGCTTTTCGCTCATTTAAAAATACTGTAGTAGTATGAACTCACTATAAGCAGTTATCATTCTCTGATTTCAATTTATAGGCAGAAGTGCATAGCATCATAGATTACCTGCATTAAAAATGTGCTAAATTTGGTTTGCATCAGTGCAACAACAAAGAGGTATCCAAGTGGCACGGTTGGGTTTAAGGGTGCATGCATCTACCAGTGGGGCTCACACTACTGCAAACAAACCTGGATGTAATTGAAAATTCTATGTCTGGGTTTGGATTACAAGACAAAAAAAAAAAAAAAAAAAGGTTATTTCTGTTAAAAGCAGCTGCAACTTTTATTTTATAGACCAAAAATTAAGCCCCCCACCCCCTGCATCATACACACACATAGAAAAGGCAAGACCATTGTAACCATTCAAGTGAAGGACATAGTGGGCAAACCTCCAGGACAGGCATCTCCTCAACACATCTCATTCAGCACAGGTAATCCCACTCAAGTACTACAGTCTGTTTTGTTAAAAATCTCTACACACACACGCATACGCACGCACACACCCTCTCTGTGCATCATTTCAGGTCACTATACTGCATAATTAAAAATAAGAATAAAGGTAATGAAAACATTGCAGTGATACAGCAACAGAGGTCTGAGGCACTCAGGGCAGAGAAGACATTTTCTGGCAAATTTGGGAGTAGACGAGTCCAGTTCTATGAAGCACTAACCCCTTTCCTCCACCTAAATTCTGCAGTGCCAAGGGGAACCAAGTGTATGCAGCACTTTGTGTTCTTGGGTCTGTGGCAACAAATTCACCAGACATCTTATAAGAAGTGTATTTTATGCCCATGATTGTATGATTTAATGTCTGTGTTGGTTTAGGTATTTCTTGCATTACAGTGGTGTAAGATGAAGTCTACAATGGGGTCTGAAAAATTTTTCATTACAATTCAGAAGAAAAAATAAATTCCCTCAGCAGAGACACCAAAGATGATGGAAGGGAAATGGGCACGGGAAAAGAAAAAGTAGAGAGAAGAGAGGCTTAATCAATCCACACTCCTTAGCATAAGAGTTCCCAGCTCACCAACCCATTAACAGAACATAAAGGGGTATATATACCAACATTGTCCACTCTATACCCTGTCTGAGGAAAAAAAGATCAGTTTTCATTGCTGCCCCCCTAAGACTTTCCAAAAGCCTGAAACTCACTCAAATGAGGGGGGTGGAAATGACCCGTTTAAAAATTACCAAAAGAAAATGAATACAGCATTGCATGTGTTTCATTTTCACACACTCAGACTTGTTTTGAGATACTTCACTGTAAGTCTTGCAAACCAATCCCCCACAGCTACTGTGGATGAACTTTTAAAAAATGTCCCACAGTTAACACACATAGGGATCCCATGAATCATGGGATCTTTTTGGTTCTTGTTTCATTACTTTACCTAGGCAAGCTTCACCAAACTTTTGGTGCAAGGGGCTGCCTGCAAGGACTGCTTCGCTGAGAAGCAGCTTATTCCAGGGAGCTGCATATAAGACAGACTTTGTTAACTTCCCATCCTATCAAAACTCCAGCAAGAGAAACAATTCCTGCCATTAATACAATGTGCCACCCACAGTGGCAATCACCACAGAAGCCACCAGCAGAGAGATAGGGGCAGAATTAAAGGTAGCCTGCTCTTGTACATGCGTGTCTTTCTCCCTTCTGCCCCCTTCTCAACTGATAAACAACCAAGGCCCAGAATAGTATCTGCAGAAGCAGGAGCAAGTCTTTGGAATAAGAAATGCTTAAAATCTCAGGTGCCACTCACAAACCAAGAGTGACACTGAAATGGTGAAAAAAACCTGGATCCCAAAATATCAAGTCCCAGTGGGAAAGCTTACCCACACTTTTCTAGCTAATACCATGGCAGCAACAGAAGCAATTGTGGGTCTAATTGGAAGAAAGGTGCTAAAGAGATAATTGAAGAAAACAGGAAAGTACAGTGTGAGTGTTGTAGGTAGGAGGAAAGCAGGAAATTCTTTGAATTCTCTGCTTTTGCAGAAATTGGGTCAAGTTCTTCAAGATATTCCTCTTAACTGCAATCACTGAGAACAAAGTAAATGGTGAAATCTTTCTATTCTGTACTCTTAAAAAAATGCATAGTACAGGGGCAAAAAATATATATATTTATCGTTCTGATGCACCTGCTCAGTGTGGACTATCACTGGGTCATGAAGTGGGGGCGAATGCTGTCCAGGCGCCGGGTCAGGATCTCGCAGCCCGTGTCCGTGACCAGCAGCGTGTGTTCAAACTGCGCCGAGCGCTTCCCGTCCCTCGTCACCGCAGTCCAACCGTCGGGCCACGTCTCGTCCTGCCAGCCACCTGCAAACAGAAAGCATGCTTCTTGCCAGCTTTGAAGTAACAGGTATCAGTACCCCAAAGAGAAATGAAAAATCTATCAGCTCTACAGGATACATCCAGCATCCCGTTCTATCACTACTTAAGAGCAAACAAGAGTAACCATTTTACTCTACTGCGAAATTGCTCACCTTCACAGATCATTGGTTCAATTGTAAATACATGACCTGGCTTCATGACTCCAACTGCCTTGTTTTCTGCAATAAAATAAACACTCAAGTTAGAAAAAAGAATACCATCTTAGTAAATGAACAAATCCTTGTCCTAGGAGAATACAGAAGAAACACAGTAAAGTCAGAAAAGCCCTTCCAAGTGATCTGTTCACTAGTCCATTTCTACTTCTACATTAAGATTTCCCTTAGCTCTTTCCTTCTCCCTATCCTCCAACACTATAATACTTATTCAAGCAGCTTAAAATTAGTTGCTGTCTTTCACTGCAACAACTGGAATTTCAACTCTAGTTCTATAAGAACACTGAACAAATATAATACAGGAATTTCTGCACACTTCTATAACAGCAAATCATCATCAAAAACAACAGAAGCATTTAAGATATTCAGGGAAGACTTGAAACCTCCTTATTTGTTTGCACTGAGCTATTAGCTCCAATAAATTGTCAAAATATGACAGCGGTTAAGTAATCCCATGATTTCATTTATGCAAGACACACTGCCTCCTCATTATCCTGATAATGGGGTCATAGTAGTGTCAGAGTGATAATGCTGTGTTCATTAGCTAACATAAAATAGCAGAGCATTTCAAGGCATCCAGGACACAGGAACTTTTTGATGTTAAATGCACCAAAAATGTTTATGTGGAAGCACGTGATGAACAGCATGATTCCAGGAGTGCAGTTTGACTGGAGAAAGGCTTCAGCCTGTGTCCACTGCCCTGTTTCATCTGGAACCACAGCACAGCTCAGATGTGCTGAGCCTGAGAGCTGGAACAAGCTCCAGGACTGCACAGGAAGCATTAGCTCCCAGCTACTTTGCTGCTGCAGACAATTTGCATTCATTTTTACATCCCCATGCCTAACTCGAATTGTGCAAATTTTTTAAATTGCTTAAATTACCTAGAGGCTTTAAAAATCTCAGATGTCAAGCTGCCACAACAGCAACCAGAACATTTTTCTTAGAAAATGAGCTTTTTGCTTTATAAACTCCTTTTATAGTATCTTAGAAATAACAGCAGCCTTCTTTTTTTTCTCCAATAGGCTTTTAGTCCCTCATATCTTTCCACTTTGTTTTTGCTGTGACTCTGTACTTAAAAATACTAGAAAAAAAACCCCAGCATCTTTCTTTCTGGGAACAGACATATTTGCTTAATGAAAAAAAAGTTCAAACTTTCAAATAGCCAGGAAAGATAGAAATTTCCTTTGTCTTGGATTGGATTTTAATTGCTATAAAAAGCTCTCCACCTCCAAAGAATCCGTATTTTCCTCACTTTACACAACAAAAAGTATATACCAGGAATTGATACCCTTTTACCCTGCAGTAACACATTTTCTCTCTTGTCAGAAAAAATAACTTAGGGAAATAATGACATGGAAAGTCAGAAATTGCTAGATTATAATCTATAACCATAACATGCGTTATGCTCATATAAGCATAACATGCTCATTGGGAGATGGGAAGATGGAGGCACATGTCAGGTTTGAGGAAGTAAGTGTCCTATCAGGGAAGCTTTACAGCTGAAATGAGTGTGAACTGTTCATCACTGCTTCACGATGTTTACTCTGCCCTTAGTAGTCCACTGGCACTTAACCTTCTGTCCTTTGCCTCTGTGGATGTTGTTTGTTAGTCTTGCTGGAAAAATTGTTACGAGGCTATGGACATTTCCAAAAACTACTGCTGCTGGGGGAATGTTCATTCCTCCTCTGCCACATACTAGGATGAAGTTTCCAGAAGCACCAAATCTCAACACTCAAATGAAGAAAAGTGAAAGGATCCAGATTCAGGCACAACACCCATCTATACTATTCAAAGAGCGTTTTATTTACATCTATAAATGGCGGGAACTTCTAAGGAGAGAAACATTTGCCCGTTCATGTCAGACAAGAATGTCTAACAGAATTCAGGCAAAAACTTTGAGCACTTACCCAGTACTGTTGAGAGCTAACACTAGTGCAGGCAGAGATAACGCAGGCATAGATTCATAAAGGATGCTACAGTCCAGAGGTGAAAGAAAAAATTATTTCCCGAGTGTCAAAATGCCAACTTGATGGCTCAAATAAATTGGGTGCATTCATTGCAAACCACTTGTCTACAGGACAGCAGAGAGGGAACGAATACTCACTGGCATAGTGGGGCACGTTAGGAGCTGTATGGAAAAGTTTATGAATGCCATGCCCACAGTAGCTCCGAACCACTGAAAATCCATTTGCTTGAGCGTGTTTCTGAATTATGTTCCCCAGTTCTCTGTACCGAACACCAGGTTTTACTGCAGAATTAAAGAGATACAGAAGGAAATTTAGAGAGCTTTCTTTCAACACAACTAACCATCAAACACCATCTCTGTAGCACTCATGGCTTGTGTGTCTATCTGTTCCAGCATACCACCTCCTGTGATCACTTAATCCACTGAGTATGTGAGTGCAATAACATGAGAGAGGGAGGGAACTGTCTCATATTAAAAAAAAAAAACAAACCAAGAGAGAAAGAAGAAAACTCCTTTTTCACATGAATACTACTTTCTTTTTTTCATGGATGCAAGTGCTCACATTAGAAGGATGGTGAAGTTTGAAATTAAAAATGGAAGGCGTTTTAAAGTACTTGGTAAGCTCTCACATCCTGAGCTGCAGTGCTTCTTGCAATGAGTGTATGATCTATATTTGAATATACACTTATCCCTCTACTATATGAAAAATGCACACAAAGGACCAATATGTAAAAAAATAAATAAAGGGAAAATGGGTATCTCTACTCTTAGACAAGATTCTCAGTGACAATGCTACAGCAAATAAAAATGTTCATATTCAGGTTTAACTTTTTTGACAATCCCTTTAGGAAGCCTTATAAGTTAAAGAGTTTGAAACACATGAAAATGGTGTGAGAAATTCACTTTGAGCCCTTGGACAGGGGAGTAATAATACCATAAAAGCAAGAACGTTTCATCATTCAGCTAATGAAGATTCATACCAAAAACAACCTTGAGCCCCTTAAAACAAAAAATCAAGCTTTTCCAAGACCATTCCCAACTCCCTGAATATGTGCTGCTCCTTCAGGAGCCAGACGTGTGGTTGTGTGGAGCCATCTTAAGCAGAGTTCACATAAAGCTAAAACTTTATATGAAGCAACCATCTAGTTCAATTCTCTACTAATGTAAGCGACTACAACTGAAATCCCTAAGCTGAATGTACAGAAAATAACTAGAAACTTATACTACTGGAATAGACATGCTTCTCCAAAAATTTAAAAAGGACAATGGTGGGGAAGAGATTAATTTGTTGGGTTTGTGCTAAATAGCTGTGAAGTATGGGCCTGACAGCACATGCAACTCATTTTAATGGAGCAAGGAGCCCTCTCCTTCTCTCTGACACAGCTCTCCTTGTTAGAGCTCTGCTGATCCAACACCAAGACATTAAGATGACTTGAAGAGAGGAGAAGTGACCCCTTTTTAACAGCTGAGACACTTTGTGCCAGAATTTCTACTCACATGCAATGTCTAAAATCCTTTAAAACATGTTACAGCATCTAAAAAGTTGGTAAAAAAGACTTGCAGTGAGAATTTTAATCTCATTGTAACGAACACAAAGGGAAATTTCTGTCGTAGTTTATACTTCCAAGCCAGGATACAAAGGTTAAGAGACAACACATGTAACATTTGCTATAAAAAAGTACAGGACCAAAGATACACACTGTTCTGGTTTAGCTCTGATAAACAAAGTGGTCATTTCAGAACAGTAATCCCACATAAACAGGTAATCTATATTTTTCACAGCTAAACCTGGCTGTGATCACACAATAGATACACAAGACATTCCTACAGAGTTTTGTCTTTTCAGCTTGACTAGCTATCTCCAAATTATTAATCCAAGTTCTGTTCATTTTAATTTCTTTTCTTTACCTTTATTTTTGATTAAATGCAAGTTTAAAGCCTTATTATATAGCTCTTAAACTTCAATCTTTAGACACTGTGAAGTGATTAAATTACAATGGGGATTTTAAGAAGCTGCAGAGTATAAAAGATACAGATAGTACAAGTATTTCCCGGGACTTGGGAAATCCTTGTTTTGTTTTCTGAAGTTGAACACAACATTCTGCAGCTACCATTCTATCTCATTGTATGTCTTGATGCAGCTGCCCTGAGGGATAACTAAGCAACATAATTAAAGTTCTGTAGATACTGGAGGATATGGATCTGTTTTCTATGGCATATTCCAAGGGCAGAAAATCAAGAGCTCATAACCAGCTTTATGAAACAAGCATCAGGTTTGACAGGGCTAAAGAGATACCTTCAGGTGTTCACACAGTGTTTTACCTTACCAGTTCACTGTGCAACACCATACAAATTATAAAAGTAGCGTTGTCCAAAACATACTTTGCTTGTTACATTCTCTAAATTACTCAGATCAAGGACGTCTTACTCACCAACAGTCAAAAAAGGGCTGTTTCCATGTCAATATCATCTGTGGATCAGCTCAGCATCAAATGCCTTTTCCTCATCAGCCCACATTTAGAAAGAAGTTGCAGCGAGCGCTCACAGAGCTGTGCCATTTGAAGGATCACTGCGTTACACAACACCCATCATCTGCTAGTGACAACACACCAGTGCTTCTGTGTGCTGCACCAGAAGCCACTCTGAGTAGTGGCCAATACGAGCAAGCATGTTTGAGAACCAAAACCTTATGGCATGTTTTACCTGCATCGATGGCTTGCATTAGGCACTCGTAAGTTGTTTGGACGAGTCTCCTGGCACCCTCGTCCACTTCTCCGACATAAAACGTCTCGTTCAGATCTCCGTGGTAGCCATTGCGATAGACAGTGATATCCACTGCAAACAGCAGCACACATGGGAAATTAGCACTCTGCTCCTCACTTCCTGCCTCTTGATTTGTGAAAGAACAAACATGTAAAAATGGGGGATTCTAACTGTGAAGTGATTACTTCACAGGAATTCTATATGAAAACTCTTCCAGCAAAATCAGCTCTTTCATGCTTATCTTGTACCGTCTATAGAATAATTTATAAGTTAGTTTATAGTTAGTTGACCAGTTTCACTGATGAACAGTTGATTTAATGGAATAAAAGGGAAAGGGGGAGAAAAAAATCCCCCAACAATGCAATACAGACATAGCAAGCTAGCACTAGTTTTCTAGGTAAATACACAAACTGGAAAGAGAAGCTCTTTGCTCCATGGTGATTTACCCAGTTAAAGCACTTTCTTAGAATTAATTCCAGCACTAATAGGGGGAAATTAAATTTTAAAAGCTATGTAATCATGGTTTTGCGTATCAAGTTGTCCTGCTGTGGCAGAATGGGAATTTTTGTTTCCAAGTCTTTGTCAGTCATCTGGTAGGTCCAAGAGCTGCTAGATCACCAAACCCACTAGAAGAGTTATTGCTGTGCTATTCATCCAATAGCACAAATCCTCTCAGTCCTGAAGGAAACTGTAGTGAACAATAATACTTCAGGAGTATCATACATGAGCTGCTGAGAAAGACCAATACAATCTTGATAGGAAGATGTGGGAAAACACACTTTGGGTCAACAACTAGACATCACTTGCTAGCACCTTCTGGATGACATACTCCCATGATTCAAAAAACTTGTTTTGGACTTTAGCATGGCTTCCAGCAGGCTAAAAAGTTTTAAATAAAGAAAAAGAAGGACATTTCCTTTTAATTGTTCATTGGGTACATTCCCGCCAAGGTACCTTTTCTATCCCTCCTTGTAACCTGTTTTGGCCCTCCTTTTCAAGAGGCTTTTGAGCCACTATCATACAAAAAGGAAGCCTAGTTCTTTCTCATCAAAAACAAAGCAGAAGGCTCCAAGCTTGATCAAGTGCAGAAATGTGGACAAAAGCATTACTAAACCCTCTTACAGAAGGTGTTCACGAGGGCTGAGGTACAGCCTTAGCATGCAAATAGCAGAGACGTAAGGCACTGTGTAGATGAAGCCAACCACATTGCTTAGAAGGCCAGAGCACCTCTTCAGTGAGAGAATTCACATTGTTCAGCCTGGAAAAAAAAGGCTTTGGGGTGACCTAATTGTGGCTTTCCAGCACCTGAAGGGAGCCAAGAAGAAAGGTGAAGAGGAACTTTTACAAGAGCATGTAGGGACAGGACAAAGAGGAATGGATTCAAACTGAAAGGGAGGAGGTTTAGATTAGATATTAGACAAAAATTCTTTACAGTGAGAGCAGTGAGGCACTGGAGCAGGTTGCCCAGAGGAACTGTGGATGCCCCATCCCTGGAAATGTTCAAGGCCAGGCTGGATGGGGCTTTGAGCAACTTGGTCTATACTGAAAGTGCTCCTGCCCACAGCACAAGGGTTCCAGCCAAATGATCTTTAAGGTCCCTTTCAACCCAAACCATTCTATAGTTCTACAATTCTATGAGCTGACCTTCTTGGTTTGGACTCCAGCAATGCCAGAAAAGTTGGCAGTAATAAAGAGGTGTGCAAAGGCATCATCCTTGAAATTAAAAGAAGATAAAGGAGCTTTGACATACATTGTTACGTGTACCCTACAAGCTCAGAGCTTTCAGATGGGCATCTTACCTAGACAGGGGCAGCAATCATGAGATTTGTTCTGAAAAGGCCGTACCTGCAGCACTGAGGTGTAGACTTGGTAGCTATCATTACATGCTAATATTTATCAAAGAGCTGATAATCTAAAAAGATTACAACCTGGTTCTAGAGGCAGGTCAAACTTTAGGATACACTGTGTATTTATTGACAGGTAAGAGAAAAGCAAACCAATGCAATGAACAAAGGTGCAAATGTTTGTACAAAAAAAGCATCATTAATTTTTACTGCCAAACCAAGAAGAAATGAAAGTGAAAACAAAATATGGTCGAATAATTTATAAAAGTATCCCTCACCACCTAAGACAGCCTAGGTACCTGGTATTGGTACTGTTAGGCTGTGAGATGGTATTGTTAGGCTGTGAGATGGTCAAAAAAAGATATCATGTACCTATACAATGCCTCCACGTTAGGACCCTTTACAGTCATCATAATCATCATGAGCAAAGCAAAACTGTAAGGATCTAGAGCCATCTAATCAAGAATTCACATGGAACTAAACCAGCTGAATAATTCAATATACATTTTATTCACTATATATACACAGTCTGGAATCTAGTCCACAAGTGGAATACTCAGGCACTATACTAATCACAGATCAGGGCAGAAGAATTACAAAGTTTTTAAAGTGGATTGAACTTTTGAAATTATTTTATTAACTAAATTCATTAATTTAAGTATGTAAAAAGCAGAGATAACTGAGAACAACCTAATTGGTATAGGAGAACAAAAGCCTCTCTTAAGAAGCTCTTTTAATGATGCTGCCTGCTTCTGAAACCTCAAATTACTGCATGGTTTAAGTGCACAGAAGGTAGAAATGCTGAAGGTTAATTTTCACAGCACTTACCATTAACAATATCTCCCTCCTGCAACGGCCTCCTGTCAGGAATTCCATGACAGATCACTTCATTCACTGACGTACAACACGACTTGGGGAAATTATAATAATTCAAAGGGGAAGGATAACAATTCCTTGCAATACAAGCCTAAATAGAGAAAATACAATTTACACTAAGTTTTGTACAAAGAAAAAAACACTTAAAAAACATGTGCAACAGCTTTACAGTAAGAATGATAGGCTGAAAAGCAGTGACTCTTGAAAATAAGATTTTTCAAGCATTTCTTGGCAGTGTTTTTGTTATGCCTTGCATTTCTTACCAGGAAGAAATTAAAGCTACTTGAATTTTGTTTCTACTCATTTTCATGTTTGACTGAGAATGCTGAGATATTCAGGTTTGAAACAATGCATGGCAATATTTATTCAGTTTTTAAAAGTCATTTTCAAGGACTGCTTTTAAGCACCCAATCTAAGATTTTTGCAAGGCACACAAGCTAAACAAAATAATATTTAGCACCACTCTTCCCCCCAGCTTTAACACCTTAAGCTATTTCCCTTGCACTGTAACAACCTTTTGGTATTTTTGCAAAGCTGACACATTTCATATATCCTTATACATACATACACATATTTTGTGACATACTGAGCAAAAGTGCTGAAATAAAATATTGTGTTAACTTTTTAAATTATTTTTTAAAATAATGTTTTTAAAACTGCCAAATACCAATTAGGGATATCAGTCAAACCTGCCAAGCCACAGTTTCCTTATAAACAGCTGAGGAGAGGTAAGTCACTACCTAGTTGTTCATATTAAACAGTATGCCTAACCAAGTAGTTTGGTGTTTAACGCAGTTCAACAGAGGTCTCCAGCCTCATGAAAGCAGATAATCTTGGTTCAACAGTTGCAGATGCAGATAAAAAGAACCAGAAAGCTCTCTAACAAACTTAAATATACCAAAATTGTTGCCTTTCTCACAACGCACAGAAGCAGCCTCAAGTACCAGATTACATGATTCATAGAGAAAACAGCATAGCAAAAAAAATTACACAACTCAAATATCTATGAAAAGTTAAACCAGGAATATTCCTGAGCATGTTTTTCAAACACTTCACTGGACTGTGGGTTTATTTTGTCAGAGTGCATCAAACATCTTGTTTCAGTTCTCTCTGAGGCACCTCAGTTCTGATTCCCAATCATACATAATTTAACTTTCTCCTCTGTATGTCTTAACCAACCACAGAGAGTACAAGAAGTCCATGGCCTACATATGGTGTTCTTTATATAATGGTATCCATGGAGCAAAAAGGGTTTAGAAGAAAGAAAATAATATGATATTAACTGAGAAAGCAAGTGAAGAAACTCAGAAGAAATCTCAAGCCAGAATTCTGGAAGCAGCTGATACAGAGAGAGGCCCAGGAGTTCCTAACTCACTTTGAACCTACCATTGCACTGTAGGACATTTCTGCACTACCCATCAGCTTCAAATTGAGAAACAGTTCAAAATAAAGAAATAGAATTCAAGCAACAAAGAACACCACACAACAACCATTTAAAAATAAAGGGATAGAAGAAAACACTTATGAACACCAGAAGAACAATGAACTAATCTTACTAAATGGACAGCATGATCAATTTCTTCAGTAGTTACTCCTGGTTTCACCATCATGGCAGCAACATCCAATACTTCTCTAGCAAGCTGCAAATGAAACAATTTAAAATTTAAAGGAGATTTAAAATTGATCTATTGGTTTAATTTAAGTTGATTTAAAATAGGCCAGGACTACCCTCTGCAAGATTCATAACCCATTTTTGTCGACTACACTGAGGTCACGGGGAAAGCTGTGAGGAACTGGGCTCTAGAAAGACTTTGAGATGTCTTCAGGTCATGTACTAAGCCACCTCTGTGAGAGCTGAAAATATCCCAGTCAAGGTTTGGACCACATTTTCCTTGAATATCATAATCTTAAATCAGACTACCTAAATACATTTCAAAGTTTGACTTCATGCACAAGGAAGTGATAAAAATTGAACAGCTCTTTTTCAAAAATTATTAGGCATGGGGCTTTGTTTTGCTTTTAAGTTTTTACTTAGTACCAGCTCCAGGAGAGAAAAAAGTTCCGTTCTCATTTATGCACTATAAAACATATTCTTAACAGTAACAACGTCTCAGGCACAGATTGTCTTACTAGGAATAACAAAGACAGGAAAGAGATAAAAGTCATCTTTCTGCTTGCAAAATACTTTACTGGGAATTGGGAGTCACAAGAAGAGAAAAAGCCAGAAAATATCAAGCTTCCCAAACTATTTTTCAGTGCTCTAAAGTGGTTTGAAAGTTTGTACTCTCAAATGTGCTGTGACAAAGTGGTAAAACCATTATGGATTTTTAAAAGAAAGTAAAGGCACTTTATAAGAAAAATGAAAACCCCCTTACCCTACACACTACTCGCATTCCTTCTATATCTTCAGATGACAGTATTTTTATTTGAGAAGTTCCTTTTAAAGCTTGTTCTGATTCAGACATTCCTGATAAGAAAAAAAGGGAGAGGATTAAAAAGAAAATAAGAAAGAAAAAAACCCATGTTATATAGGGGGTTATATATGATTGCTACACATACCCAATCCAGGAACTTACTTAGCATACCAAGGCCAATAGAAGTACAGACTTTCTCACCATAGCCTAAAGTAAGGAACCCACCAAGCCAAAGCATTATCATCATTATCCATATTAAGTGGAATTCAGAAGCCTTCCACAATACCATAATGCCCCCATGTGCTCAGGGAGCCCATTCACTTATTGCATAAAACCATCATGTCCAGTTAGTCAAAACACAACCTTAAATATCAGGTTTACAAGGAAGTTATTTTATTCATAGAAAAACATTTTTCAGCTGCTCTAAGAAAATAATTAGTAAAAATTACATTCTAAAACAGTCATAAAGGGTTACATGAGCTTGGGAATATATCTGGTTATACTATTGCAATAATCAGCTGATTAAAATATGTAAATTCCTCCAAATTCTGTGCAAGCTCAACTTTATAGATGAGTGATCCCTTAAAATGCAGTATTTTGTGTTGCTTAAATATTTCCACTCTTTAAAAAATAACTATGGAATAGCTTAAGATTAAAAAATAATGCTAACAGACTTTACAGTAGCCTTCTGGGGAAATGCAAAGCTCCAACACTGGCATAAAAAGGGGAAAATACCAAAACAATCCAACAAGCAAGTAATTTTGAATGCATTCCCTCTCTGTCCAAAAATAGCTGGAACTCATATCAGTTTTCTTCTGGGGGTTGCTTACTGCAAGGTTTTCTTGGTTTTGTTATAAAATAATACATTTTCAACAGATACACTGATGCCACAGAGAAGGGCTTAGCAGAATTCCTCTGTGACACTCAAGTGCTGTTTGTTATCAAATTAACAAAAGAACCAGGACTTGTATGTTTGGGATTAAAAAAAACCCCAAACCAAATTAACTAACTCCTAATTTCCTGTACACCTTGAAAGACAACCCATTACAAACTTTGGACTTTCAAAAAATACTCTTAACCATGATCTTTTAAAAATCAGAAAGTTACTGTGGGAAAGAAGTAAAGTGAGAACAGATAAAAGAGGTTCCCTTCTCCAGTATCTCTTTGATGCTTTAAAGGCTTTTTCAATTAAAAGGAAAATAGAAAGCAAATGTAACACTCATAAATTGTGATTTGTTTCATGTTACCTAGTGGATGATCAGCATAATCCGGTCTCTGAATATAACTTGGCACAGGTCTTGTTGGCGTCTAAATAAATCACAGGCAAAGCTGGTTAGGTTGCAAGAACACTTATTATAGTCACAAAGAGAGTCACACAGCAAAATTAAAGACAATATGAAATATGTAACGTGAAATATGGCTAAGTCCACTTAGAAAAAGTTGCAAATTATGTAAACACTCCAAAACAGTTCCAAGTTTCATTCTCAAATATTCTGCTGTTACTCTTTATTGCTATCATATTATACAACTTTAAATAGCCAACTGCACAGGTTTGTAAAAATCAAATTTTTACTGGCAAGTGAATCAAACTGGTTTTATAATGTATTATGCCTTATTGTAGTGTTTCTTCTGCTGCTTTCCAGACTGCAAGTGTACTGGTTCAAATACACTCCTCTTCTCTTTACCAAGATTACTACTTCTAATCATCACCTGAGCCAAAATCTCTACTTCTGTTTGCATCAATCTCACAGCAGTCACAAGACAAAAAAGCCAATGTTCAGAGATAACACAACTGAATTACTTGGCCAATGAAATATCCCAAGCACCTTTTTCTCCAACACTAACAAACACATATGGGCTCAGGCTCTCCTAATCTGTTCTCTAATGAACCTGCAACAGATGGAGAAGACTACAGAGAGGATGCTCCTGGGGCAGCTTTTCTGGTACAGGCCAATTAGAAAAGACAAATGTAGAGAAAATGCCATAACTGCTGTAAAAAAAGCTTCAGCTTACTCCATGTACAAACTTGAACCAATTAACCAATTTAAAACTACAGATATATATATACACACAT
>WEKY01055774.1:12288-24833 GCA_013390045.1 Picathartes gymnocephalus
AAAAAAAAAAAGAAAAAGTATTTGCATAACTACGCTAACCCACGGACAAAGATAATTCCTTAGATATGAAGAAAGTTCTAAAACCAGAGGCCATATTGGCACAGGTCTGTTCAGATTATGAATCTGATGAGGAAGCTTTACTGTTTTTAGTACCTGAGTATTTTGCAATGCATTCTACCATATACGTAGCACAGGCAGAACCAGATTCTTATACACAGGGCAACTTCACAGGGAAGGAAGGAGCTGGGCATGGAAGGGGTGCTTACCTGCTAGAGGGCAAACATTGGAAAAGCAGAGTCACCATCAGAACACTCTCAGTAAGGAGTGCACTGAGTGCTAGTGCCTCCAAGCAATTTGAATAACCAGAAGGATGCTAAAATAACTGAATTGTCCACACTGGCACCATTCTGGCACCAGTTCTGAGTAATACCCGCATAAGGAAATGCACTGGGATCTGCAACTGATGTGGCATCTTCCATTCCAGGCAAATTCACTCAAGAAAATATCCTGAAGGCATTCAACCTGAACTCTCAGCCAGAAGTTACTTAGTCCTTATGCTGTTTTCCAACTCTAACACAAGTCAAAATATACTATGTAAACTTCAATAGAGAGAAAGAAAATAAGGTCATTAAGAAACTTTTTATATGGACAGATATTTTTACAAACTGACTTTTGTGCTGTTAAACTCCAAAGGAATTTTTTCTAAAGCTATGTCCTCCTTTAAAGGCCAGTGTATCATCTATGGTTTGCAAAAAGAAAGGGACTAGCTAATCTAGAGCTTTTCTTCAAATTAAATGAATTTTCCTTCAGTTCTAATACAATTTTCATGTAAAGAAAATTCTGCTTATATTAAATATTGCACCAAAGAATGATTTACTATACACTCTTAGTAACCCATGAAAAAAGCAATTTGCAGTGATATGGCAATTTTCTCAATATTAAGAAATAATAGCACATAATAGTATGTATTAATCATTTTCTGGTTTTCATTTTTCAGAAATTAAGTGTTTTTGTAAAAGGAAATTATCTTTTATCCTAATTAGAAGCTCACTATTTAATCCAGGGTAAAGGTAGTTAAGGATGTCTCATATTGCAAAAATATTCCTTTGATGAGATTAACAGAAGTCAAAATTCTCAAATCTGGATTAACTGAAACAAGCAAAAGTATACCTATACACATTTAAAGTAGGAACTGAAATGAAGTAGAGTTAGTGCTTGTGCTTCAGTTTTGGTCGTAAATTCCCTTACAGAACATAGTCAGAACACACATCACTAAATGTCAGAAAACCATTTGAAAGTAGTTATCTACTTGTTAATAGGATTCCTCCATTCTTACACACCCCCCTCCCAAAACTTAATTCTCAAAACGATGTACACACACATACACAGACACACGCACACACACTCCTAGCTGGATAACAAGCAGATTTGTGTACATTTTCCAAGGTAATGAACAAAAAGCCAAATGCTAAATTTGGGGTGTAGGGGGAGGAAGGGAAGGATTTTGCCAAGTTTGCAAAATTCAGATCACAAACCTAGCATCCAAAGATTAAGCCACCAAAAAGCAGATACTATTCTTCAACACACGGCCATGGATGTTCAGCAAATACTTTGTCCAGGCTAATCAAAGGGGCTCCATTTTTTTTTTTCAAATTCAGCTAAAAGAATTAGCTCATTCCTGTTTTTGTTATGTAGGATCTTTTTTGTTCCCATTATAAAAACACATTTAATAAAAATAAATAAAACCACATTGCCAGTGTTTGCTGGGCAGTGGCTAATCTCACTTAGATACATCCTTAAAATTAAATATTCAACAGAGAAGAGCTATCCAAATTAATTTCCAATGGCAATTTCTTGTAAGAAGTAAGCTAATGCATTACCATTTAGTTACAAGACTACAAACATGAGTTTGGCCCAAAGCCCACTAAAGTGAATGGAAAATCTCACATTAACTTCAAAGGACTTGGGAACAGTCCCTATAATAACTACATGAGGAACATTCCATTTTGGGTGATGCAGCTACATAGCAGTGGTTAATAAAGTCAATGTGTGCTTTTGGTGGTTGGAGCTTTTTTCAGGAAAGGGTTGTACTGGAATACTGGGAAGCGAATAGATTCATCTGCCTAATATGTTATTTAAAAAAAAAAACAAGAAAAACAAAAAACAAAAAACAAAACAAAACAAAAAAAAAAAAAAGGCAGAAGGTCATATAGTACCCAGGCCCTCAGGGTATCAGAAGACTGTGAGTAATCCCATATTATGCCACAGTAATCTAATAGGAAAAACGTCACCATAGTAAGAATTCTCTTTGTCCCAAGCTGTAAAGTTAATTTTACTGTAATCTTTTAGAAAGCATTTAGAGATGAGCGTGCTTAGCTGGCAGGCAGTCACTGCCACCAAAGCTGGCCAGCGCCGAGCATTTGGAATGAAGGCTGACTCTGGCAGCGGGAGGGAGCTTCTCAGTGGCTGTTTGCATCCTCCCCTACCCACGACAATGGATGCTGTCACCTACTAATGAGAACCAAAGATTGCTTTCATAAAGGACAAACAACATGTTTCTTAAATTATACCTCTCTCTCAGTGAAAGAGTTATTTAAAAATATATGCTATTTATATGCTTAACAGAAGTCATTCAGAGAAAACACAATTTTTGAATAATAAAGGGGGTTATCTTTCTTATAGGAAATAATCGTTATATCACAAAAAAAGCAAAACCTCATTTCCATTTCTTATAGGAAATTTCTGTATGTGTCTTCTTCCACATCAAGTAACTTGCAGGTTTGTACATCTTCGATCCTGTTTCCACTATTTCAAAAATGTAATTTTAACCCTTTTTTCTGAATTCAATTATTTCACAAAGAGCAAAGGAAATTGGCTAATGGACTATATGAGAATAAACTATTAAAACTGGCTGTGTAAAGTAAGGAAATAAAAAACAATGAGAAAAAATATTTTTCTCTCTAATCACTGCTTGTTTCTTGAATCAATGAGAGACATACAATTTCTGACAAATTGTGATTTTTAATTTGCTGGAAATGACTGAAGTACTAAACTGCATTTTCTTCTTGATAGCCATTCGAAATAACTGCAAAGTCTTGTATCATGGTAATTGTACAAATTAAACTGGACAGAAAAAGATGTAATGTATTCTAACATTCAAATAACAAAAGAACAAATATTGGACTCACTGTTATTTGAAATATTACATCAAACACTAATTGAATTCATAAATTTCAAATGTACCATTTATTTTATGCCAACTAGAATCTACATCTGAAATTTACATTATCTCACTATCAAATTGCAGCTGACAATTAACATTAAAAAAAAAAAATCAGGGAGATAACTAGATGCAAAGAATAGGCTATGCTGACAGTAAATAAACAATAAGTTTTCTGTTTATTAAAGACAATAATAGGGCTAAATCACAAGTTGAGCTTCCAGAGTCAGAGAAACAATAGCATTACTGCCAAATCTTAAAAAACAAAACAAAAAGGTCAAGGATCTAAATGCAGAGAACATTTTTTTCATTACCACCATTTTTAAATTAGAAAACATACTTGTGAATGTACAGAATAGCAGCATTTTAATCCAGTATACTTACATTATTGCATTCTCCCAGGAAATACAGTGCAAATCCATCAGCTTTTGTAGCTGCCAAAGCAATAAGGAAAGAAATAATTTTACTCACAGGGATAAATTGAACTTATACAACATCTCTGAGGTGAAACCACAGATTCAATTCCACTTAGGACAAACATCTACCATTCTAAAGGTTAAGGTCTTTTGCTGTGTCCCCTAAAACTTCTGAGAGTCTACAAAGTTAGAGGTACCACAGAATTCTTGCTTTCCCCATTGGCATTTGCTGCATTCTAAAAGACAACTAGAAACAACTTCTTTATACATCTATACTCCAAGGCCTAATGTCTGTAAATGCAAATTAATTCATACAATAGAAGTAACATTAAAAAGTGTATTTACAATATAATCCATCAGATATCACTATAATTTCTATGAGTAAAATAAATGCAGTTTGTAAATGTCAAGCTATATTTGTCCTAGCGTTAAGAGAGAAAATCATGGGAAAATGAGGAGTTACTAATACTGCTATAAAAATGTGTTTCCAAACAAACTGTTTCTATTTTCTGCACCTAGCCTTAAAAATACTGCACCACTTAAAAATACTGACACGCACCAGAAAGTTTATACTTTTCAGTTTTCTGCCAGATTCAGACTGTGGTACGAAACAGGATAAAGTCAAGTTCCTTAAAATCTTGAAAGTTTAGAGTCAACCAACCATCATAACTTACCCTCAAAATCAGAACAGGATATAGCAGAAAACGTTTTTCACCCTGCTTTACACAACTGGCTTGAATCACGTGTCTGTCTTTCCAAAAGTTAATAAACATTCTAGCCAGTAAAAAGACATATCTGGTACCTATTGTTTTATGAATGAACTCAAGAATCCTTTCAGTACATTTCAGGGTACAATTATACTTGTGTGCAAATCAAATGGCTTTTTTAATTTCTCTGACAAAAGGAAAAAAGTTTCACTGTGTAGCTCCTTGCTCATTGTCAACTGGTAAGAGTTGAGGGCAGAGTAATTTGCATTCAGATTTTAAATCCTTCAGTTGTAGTACATAGTATTCTGAGCTACAAGGCAAATGAGTACTGTAAAGGAAATAATCTACAAAGAGCCCTCCCATCTGCTTTAAAAAAGAAAAAAAAATTGTAAAACATAAGCACTCTGTATTGTCAATTCTCACTTGCTGTGTATTAACAAATCTGATTTGCTCTGAGTCGGACATCAATATCCAAACAACAGTTTAAACAAAATCAGCAGAGAAAATGTTCTTTTAAAACATCATGTATACAAAGCAGAACTCTTACTTGTTACAAAATGATGAAGTAAAGGACAGCAAAACCTTTCTAAAGAGCTGACTGAAATATACTGCGACATTTCCTATTGAAGTTAGAGTAAATCCACTCTGGATAAAAAGAAGCCAAATTACACTTATATTGTTATTGAGAGTGTTTTATTTGGTTTTAATTTTTAACTTTTGATCATACGTAGTATTTTCTTACCACAAAGGGTACTTACATCAGATAGAAAAAAATAGTTAAACAACTGGGTTTGAGATCACACAAAAGATGTACCTTCTTCCAGTGGCATTTCAGTTCTGTTTCAAAAGGAGTTTAAGTATACAGTGATACTACTGATAGATTTATTTCTTTCTTTTTTACTTTCAATATTGAAATTGCAACACCTTCACAACCAGAATGGTTGAATCTTTGGTTCATTTAACATGAGACTCTAATTTCACAATTGGATATGCAACTCTCTCCAAAGATAAAATTCATTTAAGTGCTGCTAGTGCACTGTGGGACAGACGGTGAAGTAAGTTCACACTGAGAGAACATCCAATGGGAGCACTGTTATCCCTCAACACCTGTCTTTATTAATTAAAACACATAAGAAATGCACTGTGCACTGATGCTGAGTAACAGCTCAGAGACATCTGATTCTCCTTCTTACCTATTTTAATGATGCTGCTCAGTTCATACAGAAGCAGTTGGTTATCTCCTCCTGTATCCAGGCGCTGTTCTATGTAGCTGTTTAATTCGTACACTACACCTTGCATATTCGTATCCTGGTACTATGGAAGCAAAGATGAGAAGAACACTTTAGAATAACTGAGATGCATTTTTCAGGTTTTAAACATACAAATTCTTTAAAAATAGTATGGTAAGATTTCAATACTGAGTCAAGCAGATCTGTCCTGATCCAGCTGCCTGGAGAACAAGGTCACTGCTAAGCAAGAGGCATAGCACTCCACTCTCTGTTCATTAGACATTTGTTCAAAGCACATTGAGAACATCACTGAGCAATTAATAATCACCTAAACTGGCCCAGGGTCATGGACAATGTCTAAAGAAAATGAGAAAGATGACAATTATAAAGTAAGTAGACTTCAACTCCTTCCTTTAAAGATCCTAGTCCACCAAGAAAGCAAGAAACTGCCTTAGCATCTTCCATCTCAGATTCATGTGTCAAATGTCAGAACTGTGCCAAGCACCAGAACTTTCATGTGGTGGTAGCTCAGGAAGCTCAGCCTTTCAAATACAGAAACAATTAACACCAATCAAGTGAAGGACAAAAATCACAAGTCAAAATCATGCCAGCCACTGCGACCTCATAGGCATTTGTTTCAACTGGCAGACACAAATCAAGTCTGTTGGCAGATTACAAATCAGTTAGGATATTTAGATGGGAGCCATGGGGTGCTGATTGCTGGTATGATGGAACAGCATGACACGGTTAAAATCTCACAGGAAAGGAGATGCAGCCTCCCTTCAGGGGCCCAGCTGCATTTGTTTATCCATTTCCCGAGTTCTGAAGGCCTGATAAAAACAGCACTAAATGTGTATGTGTAGCATGACAGCATCACAATAATTTCACAAAAAGCAATACTTGGCACTAAGTAAAGATGCATTACTCTGCCCAAAACTGGTAATGTGGTAACTGAAGAAAGTAATATGGTCAATTACTTACTGAACTCCATGATGCAGTAAATTACATTGCTTAAACTAAAAATTAAGCTGGTGATATTTAGATAAATTAAGGTTGCTCGAAAGACTAAAGCTTATTCTTCTGCTCATTCATACTTCAGAGCCAAGTTTAATATAGATCGGACTAATATAAGCTACTATGGAAAATACCATAAATGTTCAGAGTACCACAGTCTACTCCACTACCACTCCAATGTTTCTGTGCATATAGGTAACTGCTCAGTATCTTTCTGTATCTTCTCTGTTTGTAAATGTGGGTACACCTCTACATAAATGTGACACTTACTGATGGTATAACTTACACAATATATTTCATGATATGACTTCTATTCCTCCTATTATTTTCATGCATACAACATACTATGTCATGAATACAGAGCATGTAAAGATATATATTTAGGATACATTTTGATACTTCATTGAAAAAACCCCAATAAGCTCCACAAACAAAAAAATCCAAAGTGCTTGCTGGATAATTCCCAGTTTCTTTAAATTCAGCAGATCTTAATCTTGACTTTAAAATGGCTCCTGAGAATATACAATCTTTGCCATGACCTCTTCTTAATCTCTTAATCTATTGCTCCACATGGACATACTAGAACATTTGAGTTCCAGGCTGTCCAAATATTCTCAATGTATAACAAACCTGACACTCCATAATTCCTTCTGTAAAATGATGTGATGGTTATACATTTTGACAGCGATGTAAGGTCACACTGCATAAATGCATAAACTGCTGCAAGTCTTGAGTTTACAATACAGCATGCCACCACCAATATTAGCACCATATGGCAGCTGGCAAGCTTCCACTGCCTGCCCTCTGTTGTGTTCCACATTTACTCCTGTATGATTATTATTCAAAGGGAGAAAACAATAGCACAGTTTCATGCAAGTGGGGCTTTTATACTTACATCATGTAGCCATAAACCAGGAAAATGGTGAGCAAGAGTCTACACTATTCAGATGTGCTAACCCCATGTGTAGCCACATACCCTAAAGCAACAACAGCTAATCAAGCGCACATGCACAAAGCCTTTATCATGTGGAAAAATGCCTTCCCAGAACTTGGGAAGGAATACATATCTCTTCGCCCGTGATGCACAGTCAGGATTTAAATCAAATCTCCGAAGGTTAAAGCTTCTACGTTAAGAGAACGTATCATCAAAATGAACCCATTGGCATAACAGCCATGGCAGAACTACCTTCCCTCTAACCACGCAGTAGTCCAACATGCATAGTAATTATATAATAGCTATGTGCCCTTTATCCTCACCTCTGCCACATATGCCTGCAAATGTCTTGTAAGCAGGGCAACCCATTGCCCGCACCCGTCACTGAAGAGATGGCAGCTGCGTAACGCCGGCCGTTGTTACGGAGCACACGTCTGGTACTGACCATCTGCGGACCCACAACTGGCCAGGTGAAAACAACTTGTCCAGATTCACCATTAAGTAATTCTATCACTTAGATCAGTCATCAACAAAGATTTGCTTCGTCATGCTGTGAAACGGTTTTCCTTTTATTATGGTAGAGTGAAAGAGGTTTTTTTATTAGGTTCAAGGCATTTTAGATTGGATACCCACAATTAGGCCTGCTTGAAAAGCCACAATAGTCTTTATGAAACCATGTATTTAAACACTGAGTAAGCCATCAGGAAAATCTGGTACAAGCACTACCCAATGTGGTTGCTAACACAGACTTGTGCATATTTGGTGTAAAACTTACTTTGAGAAAGCAACTCCTCAAAAAAATTCAATAGACTTGGTGGAAAAGGAGTATTTATTATATATATACACTATTATATGGAGGAAGAAGAGTTTCTTAATTTTCAATTTAAACATTATTATTACTCATCAACTTTTTCCTTAATTCATTCTTCCCATTACCGATTTCCTTCTATTTAAGATTTGGTGTCTGCAAGTATTTTGGTATTCTTACTGTAAAATACTGAATTTCAATGCCATTACATAAAAATTCAACTGGACTAAAACTAGTTCAGCACTATCATACCAGCATCATATTTCTATCATATTCGTATTTCTAGTAGTTGTGTATATTTTAAAGCTATGAAAATGGATTAACAATTAAGAAGGGAAATTGTGTTATAAATATGCATAATAAAATTTATAAATATAAAACAAGGTTGTTTTTACAGGATTTATGTGAAAATATTTATATGGTTGTCTTTAGAATATTGCAGTACAATAGAAGACAATAACCCATGACAGGTGATTTAAGAAGAGTTTTGTGACTTAGATCTAAACAAGGAGGCTAGGAACATAAACATTAAAGGAGGTACTGAAATACTGCAGAGTGTGATGAATTTTAAGTATTCATTCTAAACAATTAAGACACATGGAGAAACTAATATTCAATTTAATATCCAAAGTAAATAAAAACAAAAACAAAAAACAAAACCAACAAAAAACCTACAACAACAACAAAATAAAAACCTGAAATGAAGATTATTTCCATGCTTTGATGCTCATAGGGCAGCTGTGCCACAGGCATTTTATGCTTTTGCAGGAAAGAAAAAGCCCTTCTGCTGCAAGAAAAAGCCTTCATTAATACAGCAGAGGGTCAATAAGAGCTGATATAATCCAGGAGTTGATCTGTTTTCTCTGTAACTTCTTAAAATGTCTTATGAAGAGCTATAAGAAGAGTAAGTTCCTATGTAACACTTACTCCCTACTACAGAGCTCTTTCTCCAGAGCAAAAAATGTCTGTTTCTGCAACAGAACTTGGTCCTTTTGCAGGCCTCAAAATGTGTGACCCTATCGCAGAATAGACTTGGAATAAACGAGCATCCAAATTTCATTTAATGTGGAGAGGGATAGACAAATGTACTTTGGGGATGCAGAAATTCAATGGCTGAGGAAAAGAAAAAACAAAACAAAACAAAACAAAACAATACATATCTCAAACAAACAAAAAAAAGCCCAACAAAAGCACAAACAAACAAACAACCACAAAACAACAACAAAAAAACCCTCAAAAAACAAACACACTTTGTGAGATCAAAATTACGTTCTTTGGAAAGAAAAAATGAACTCAGCTGTCCAGGTAAGAAGGAATTACTGGACCAGGATTACAATCTGCTGGGGTTAATAGAGGTTCTTGTAAGGAACCTCATTTCTTGAGTGGTGTGAAATCACTGAGAATAAAGAATGTACACAGGCCAAGGACATTGTACATAGACACAGGTGTTTAGAACACCCATTTTCTATCTGTTACATCAGTTAGTGTTTCAGATAACCAGGTTCTTTAAACCACCTAAATTAAACTGTCAATGGTGGCATCAAAACTTGCAGATAATGAATTCAAGTAATTCTGTGCAACATTTTACACAAAAGAATGTCCTCAGGCAGGGACTGGATTTCACCCAAGATTCTTCAGTCATCTTTGAAACTGACAGCTCCTCTCTTCTCTATTAGCACACTAGAGAACGTAGGCAGCTGTTGAACCGAAAATGACCAAAATCTCCTCATAAACTTCCAGCCAACACAAGTTTTCTTTCCTATAAAACTACGTTCTTGGCAACAGGAGTCATCAGGGAAAGAATTTAAAGACAAACTAAAAAAAACCCTCCAAATAAAAAAAACCCCACTTGTCTGAAGTCTTAATGGTCTGAATTAACTTAACATTTGATTGAGATGTCAGTCCAAAATATTTCACACTAGGTATTTTCATACTTGACCAGAAGTATAAAAAGACAGGTCTTACATACCTAAGTTCTCAATGCCATTGATACTTGAATTATAAAAATGATTTCCCAACAGCAGCACTTCTGTACTTCTTAAAAAAAAGAATTGTTGTCACAAAAAGAAGTAAATAAACTAAAATATTTGATGTCTTTTTCTGAAATAGATCAGCTTTCCCTTCTTTTAGATAGCATCATGAAAAATTCTATATGCACAGTTATCATCCTGATTTAAGAGACTTGCTCTATATAATTTTCCAGCTGCAATCATAACTTATCTTCTGGAAAGATAATCAATACTCAATTACTTGTATCTTTTCTAAAGAAATACTATATGTCCTTTAAGAATTTTGGCACTATTACTTGATTTACCCATGTAATAAGTAGTTTTTTTAAACTGAAGAATATTCTTCTGTTTCCTTTTTTTTCTTCCTCACAAAGGAATGCATAACTAGAAAGGAACATATTGGTGACTAAATCCAGTCCCTTGAAGCAAAGGCAGCCTTGTAAGAGACTTTTAGTTTGAAAGTACCTAAAAAATTCATTCCATGTGTCACTACACTTTATCACAATGAGTATTCAGACATCTAGTGCAGAAACAAAGAAGGTCAGACCTGTAAGAAATTATTTTATTTTAGTTATAGTAATGTTATTGCATTTCTGACAACCAGTGGGTATAAAGAAAGAAATGGCTGCAGAGGAAAAAACAAACAAACAAACAACAACAACAACAAACCACCAACAAAACAAAAAAGTCAACCTATTTTAATTAAATCAATACTAAAATTTATTCAGGTCATTTTTATGTGTAGTGAGATAGGCTGTGTACATGTTTGCCATGTATGTTTATGTGTACTGCTACCTGTTCTAGGCCTGGGACTTTCACTGGGTGCAATATTTTGTATTGTTTATCTGAACTGATGGCTAGTTCCCATCCTGCATGGAAACTAGTGTTTGTTATTTGGGGCACAGACAACCACGAGATAACTACATTCTAATAACACTGAAAACACATATAAACTGCACATGTGACGAAGCAAAAATATGGATCTGGACTTCATCTAAAAAAAAAAATTAAAAAACACAAACCCCCCAACCTTACAAAAGGCTAATCAAACTGCTTGTTTCAAGATAGAAATGCTGAGCCAAAGGATGTAAAAAATCTCAGACTGAAGAAAGCGGTAAGCAATCTTACAGCGCAGAGATGCCTTTCAGAGGAGCAATGAGTTTGGAGAGGAAACAACAAAAAAAAAAACAATCAGAAGAGGTAACTGGGCTTGGTTGGAGTAATCAGTTTTCTTAAAACTTGGACACTGGAAAGCAAGCAACTATAAAGAGCAGTCTTAGCTGAGGTGATTAATTTTAATGCTTGTACATAGCCTCAGAGAAAACTCTCCTACATGCATTTGTCTGACGTCTATTCCTCTTGTTTTGACTGGAGAGGACATGGGTTAGAACTTGCATGGTAAGTAAAGTTTAGCATTGCAGCACCATACGTAAGTATTTATGAATTTTTTCTTCACTCATTAAACACCTTCATGACAAAAGCAAAGAAAGGAAAACACAAGATGATGTTTGGCAGCACAGGCCCTATTATGATGCAAACCAGCTCTCTCACTCTGCAGAGAAAGGACTCTAGTTTTGAAGGCACACTTCCCGGCCTTTTTATGTAGCTGATTTCCAAGCCTCAGGAGAGATGCTGAACACCTTTCCCAGAAGAAGCTTCTTTCCCAATAGCCCCCACTCAGTGACGTCCATTCTAACCTTCTCACCAACTCCTTCCCTGTTACCAAATGGTAACACTGAAATAAATTGCTTCACAATAGGAAAAAATACATGATAAAAAGCAAAGGCTTCACTTATGAGAAAAGAACATTATGATTACATAGAAGTAACCATATAATCTGTTATTAACTGTAAGGCTCATAAAACTTCATGAATATCTCAAATATATCACCTCTCCAGATTATATAATAAAACAGCATAATGAGCTTCAGTTTAACTTGACAAGGCTGAATACTCCTCCTCTTTTTAAAAAGCTTTTTATAAAATGACATTCCCTCCTAATACTTGCCTTGCAAGCATTCTAAAGACACCATGTACGAAATTAAAAATAAACTTCTTCATTTTCCTACCACTGTTGCTTATCACTACCACAGTATTCACAAGGTTTTCTTTTTAAAGAAATCAGCTTATACAAGCATCTTCTCGTGACAATAGGTGCAATGCCATTTGCAACACTTCTAAAGGCCAAATATATATTTATATATATATT
>WEKY01055809.1:0-12478 GCA_013390045.1 Picathartes gymnocephalus
AGGAGGGAAGAAAAGGTCAGTTGTATGTTGCTGGGTTATGGGAAGTTGTATGAGGCTGACTGTTCTGTTTTGAAGGCTTTGTGCTCAGTTGTGGGCCAGGATGGGAGTCCTACGTCCCACTAAATCTGGTTGGTTTTGTATTTTTTTTTTCCTGTTAATGAAAGTGTCCATTATCCTAAATACGTTCCATCCTTTTGTACTTCTCTTTCCTAATTGCTTGATGTTGACCATTTTTAAGATTGATCTCTTGGAATTGATCTCATCTTCTTCCTGGAAGAGGTATCCCTTGTTTACTGGTATTTTAAAATTGGCTTGCTGCAGACTTTGCTGGGAGGGATTCACGGGAGAGCTGTGGCTCCTGAAGGGATATGGATGCATTGGCCTGGGAATAACTCTTATCTCTTTCATCACCAGAGCACTCACCTGTTACTACTTTAGTAGTTGGTGTCTTAGCTCTGGTTGGCTCCCTTGCTACAAAGAAAGGGATGAGAGAAAAGAATGGTTGAGTCTTGGGAAGGATTCTAGGCAAAGCATGTTGTGGCATCTCCCCAAAGGAGGATCAACACTAAGACAACTCTGGCACGTGGGTCTAATGAAGCCTCGAGTTGAGTGTACACTTTCTTGCCCACCCTCCACTGGTGACTCTTGCACCCAGGGCCAACATTGGTCAATGAGGTCATATTTGTTGTACTGCACTTCTCATGGGTGTGCTAGGGCCTGGGCATCCTTTGGCTGGAGATGATGCCTTGGGTTATGCCTCTCATTCAAAACTGTCCTGAGCTGTAAACTGGAGATGTGTTTCCAGTTTCCCTGCCATATGTTCCCCCCTGTCCCACTGTGCATTCTCAGGGCAGCACTGTAAGAAGAGGGAGGTGTGGTAGCTTGTGTTTGATTGGTAGCTGTAGGGCAGGAACTCATGGATGCCTGTACCCTGATAGAGGCCTGTACCCCACAGCCAAAGCCCTGAAGTTGCAGGGAGGATACAGTCATGTGGGGGTCATTTCCAGGATGTGCCCGTGTCCCATGGCAATAGCAGGGGGAATTGGGAATGAGTACCAAAACTGAGGCCTTCATGTGACATGCTGCTTAGGAGAGAAGGGTGGTAGCTGAAAGAAGCAGGCAGAGCAGCGGGAAGGGCAGGAGGAGCCTTACCAGGATATGATGTTCCTGGCTGGGTTGAGGAGAGGGAAGAAGTAGATAAGACTGAGGTGACAGACAAAGAGCTGGAGCTTGGAAATGTCCTTGTCAGTGGAACTCCTTGGCTGGTGGCAGGGCTGGTCTCTCTCGGGACAGAGGTGCTGCTGGTGGATGTGGCAGGGGTGGCCTGTGTCTGTGTGACAAGATGCTGCACAGGCTGTGTCAACGTTGTTCTGAGGTGGGTGACAACTACAGAGAGAAAAGCACAATGATTGAGGGTGGCAGGGTAAGAGGGGCAGGGAAAGGAGGTAGGCAATTCCCAGGCAGGAGCCCCAGGGAATCACCCTAGGGGTTGGAAAGGCAGAAGTAGACCCCACTGAGTCTTATTGGGAAAGAGGGAGAAGTGGGCCAGTGACTCCCCCTCAAAAAATATGGAGCAAAAACTGGGTCTAAAGAGTGCACTCGGACAATTTAACACTCCCTGCCTTTTTCTGAAGCTCCTGAGGAAAGAAGAGCCTTGTTGGACGCACATGTTTCCCCTCCCAGGTATTCCAGACTGGGCAAGACCAACATCTGGAAAAGCTGGGGTAAGTGAACCAAAGTTTTAGGCCTAGGGCATCTCTCTACTCTTTTACTCACCTTCTGGGTAGTGCAGAGTGGTTTCTTCAGTTCCCTCACTCTCTGTGAAGTAAGAATGAATATCAGGAGTGGTTGGGAGCTGGTAAGGTACCTAGAGGAAGCTGTAATTGCTGGCACAAGAAGACCCAGATGTATGCACCCCAACAGTATTTTGTGGGAGAGACCTGGATTTGGGAAAGAGTGTACAGCTGCTCTCCCACTACAGTAGACCTCCCACCACACACTGTCCCAGTCTCTGCTGTCAGTTGCTAACCTAGTAATTCATGTTGCCATACAGCCTCAGAGAAGACCATCCTTGTTGGCATATTGAGTGTCAGACATTCATAAAGGTTAATATTCTTTGGAGGGAGTATTTCTTACAAGGGCTAGGAGGAATATATATTCTGTGGTCTGTGAATTTTCAAGGACTTGCTTTGAAGAATAGAGAGATTTTGTCTAAATTTGGAGGAAGCGTTGGAAGAGAAATGTTAGCTTTAACACCATATTTGGATGTCAGATCCTTGCTCAAGTGGCAAGACAAATTTCCATTTTAATCACACTTCTTATCCATGTCCTTTCCTGTCTATTTGCAATGTTAAGACCACTAGTAAGAATGCTTGGGGTTTTTTGATAAGGAGTATATTGATGTACGTCTTGTGAGTGATGGCTTCACCTGACAGATATCAAAAAGTGCTATTTACCTGCTGTTGTTAGTTTAGGCTGGCTGAAAGTTGTGCTCTGAGTTGTGGTTTGAGTAGGTATTGAGGAGGTTGCCATTTCCTTTTTGGTGGTGGTCCTGAAGGGTGGTGAGGTGATCCCTACTTGTTCCGTCTCTGTTGAAGCAGCGGTTGATGAGGCAGAAGGTGATGAGGGAACAGACTTTGGTGTAGTGGCCATGGTTCTTTTCGTTGAGGTAGTTATGGAAGGGGTAGTGATGGCTGTAGTCATGTTTGGTGTGGTAAAAATTGATGTTGTATGTTCTTTCGGAGTAAAGGTTAAAAATGTAATGTGAGTAACCAATTCACAGAAAAATTAAAACCAGATAAATTATAAAGAAGTTACCCATCATTTTAGAGATAATTTTTTATTTTTTGAATATTTTCAGTATGACACTTGTATTCAAGTTCTCATAAGCTTACCAAAAATTTCTGTACTTATATTAGTTTTCTATTGCCTCATATCTGTCTTGTTCTCATTTTCTGTATTTTCTTGTATTAGATTTGTTTAATATAATTTTTTCTAAGAAGTTAGCTTTGTTGTCACTTTGGCTTAAGTCTATACGGGCTTTGTCCATTGGCTTTTATTATGTTCCAAATCAGCCACAGTTGCAGCTTTCTGAAATTTGTATTGAAAAGCTAAATAACATCATACTATAGACTTTCCTTGTTTCAGTGCACAAATCACCTGTCACAATGTCAGCTTTCGTGTGTTTTGACTCCTTTAGGACCTATTTTTACCTCTGCTTTCCCTGACAGCCGAGGTGCAAGATGGTTTATTAGTTGAAGTGCATGTTGGTGTGAGGCTAAATGAGGCTCCACAAGCCACAGAATCAGAAAGTAATTTATGTTGGCAGAGTCACCCTCCAGAGAGCAGGACTTTAGAAACCTAGACAAAGCTGCTACACTGATACCTGTGTGACTCTGCTTTGGGGCTTGCTTACTCTATTCAGAGTCAATAAATTGGGTGCTCCTTGAATATGACTCCATAAATTAAACAGTGGAAAAGAGGCTGAAGCTGAGCTAATAAACCCAACTGGAGGTGGGCTGGCTCACTGCTTATAGAACTTCTAATTGTGTTTCTCAGATGAGTCACACAAGTGACTTTTGGTTGTGTTTTTAATGCCTATATCCTTTCTCTTTTCATGCACTTTCTATCTACACTGCTCAACATTTCTGGTTTACAAACTCCTTTCTGGAAGCCTGCTTTGCCTGCTTTATGATTTGTAGTCTAATGCTAAGATGTTTTATGAATTTGAAATCCATTCCTAGGAATGGTATCTCAACAATATACAGAGGTATAGAGCAAGTTCACCATAATTTAATTTAGAGAATAACACTAAAAACCTACCAGTTGTTGAGTTTATTGTGGCAAGAGGTTCTGAGGGTGAAGTTCTTGGAACCGTAGTTTTTGCAGTAATTGTTGGATTTGTAGTCTCAGGTGATACAGTTGTTGCAGAAGAAGTACTAGGTACTGTTGGTAGGGTACTTGTGGCAGAGCTCCCTGTTACTTCAGGCTGCACTGTTGTTACTAAGAGAAAAAAACAAAAATGAAAAGGCAAGAAATAGTCCTCAATAATATACTGATAACATATCTATATAAATGGATTTTTTTTAAAGTAAAAACAGTGTTTTTATAGCTATTAGAAGTAGTTACTACTAAAACCCATTACCTCTTAGATTAAACCTTGAAGAGCTGTTATCCGTCGCTTCCTTTGCTATTATGTGCAGTGAATACATTAAACAGGTATTCTTGGAGATGCTTTATACCTTTTTCTTTACTTTAAAGTGAATTTAGCACAAATACTTGTTCATATCAGCAGAGATGGAACAGTACTCCATTCTGGAATACTATTTCCAATAGTATCCATAATTTTATTATTCACACAACCCACAGTGTAAAGTTTTCCAGTATCATCTGTCTTCAGGGAAATTAATGGAATTTCAAACAAGCATATATAGATTCCTTTCCTGTATGGTGAGGCCATATAGATTTGGTATAGTCAGACACACATTTCCATCAAGACTTTCTTCAGTTGTTGAAGTGTTATATGGCCAGTCCCTACTAAGACTGGGATGAAATTTTTGTGGGATCTTTTTCATCGTAGAATGGATTGGGTTGGCACAGACCATTAAAGACAATCTAACCCACTCCCTCTGCAATGAGAAGGGATGTCTTCCAACTAGAACAGGTTGCTCAAAGGTCTGTCCAGCCTGACTTGAATGCTTCCAGGTAAGGGGATTCAACAGCCTCTCTGGGCAACATCTTCCAGTGTTTTACCACCCTGATCATAAACAATTTATTCCTTATATCTAGCCTGAATCTATGCTCTTCTGGTTTAAAGCTATTACCTCTTGTCCCATCACAACAGCCCCTACTTAAAAAGTCTGTCCCCATCTTTCTCATAAGCCCCATTCAAGTGTTGAAAGGCCACAATGAGGCTCCACAGAACGTTCTCCTCCCTAGGCTGAACAACCCCACTTCTCAGCCTTTCTTCACAGAAGAGGTGTTCCAGCCCTCTGGTCATTTTGTGACCCTCCTCTTTCTTGAACTTAAGACTGCAGACCTGGACACAGCATTCCAGGTGGGCTCATCAGAGTAGAGAAGCACAGTGCCCTTCCTTGGCCCTTCCTGGCCAAGCAGCTTTTGATGCAGCTCAGGATATTATGGTACCAGGGTATTTTTCATCATTTCCTCTTATGCATGTGAAACTGGTAATGCTGCTCTATCACACAGAAAAGGACACTCCAGATTTCATAAACACTTCTCAGGACATAACAGTAGTGTGTAAGCACCAGTTTGGCCAACTGCGTAAACTAACCTGGTGAGGGTGAAGATGGTTCAGCTGTGGTGGTAACGTTTGCTTGTCCTGTTACATAAAGGCAAAACAGCTTAAATTGGTGAATAAAAGCATATCAAAATATCCCAAAAAAGGCAAATCTCAGATTGGATTCCAAGAATTGTGCTAATTACTGAGGTATTCCTGAAAATGTTTAATGTTACATATGTCAGTGGTAAAATTCACATCAAAGGACTTAATTACAAAGACATCTCATTATAATAATGAACACTAGTAAGTTTTTGCTGTCTTTTTTATGACTTTTATGATTAAGGGCACCTCAGTTTTCAAGGATAATGGAATATGGTTTTGTATGTAAGGGAGATCACTAGCTGAGATCCTGGTTACACAAGTTAGAATTTTGTAACTTAAGAAAAATTGTTCTTAAGGTTTTTTTAACATCTGCATGAAAATCCAAACTGTCCAGCTAGAGTCTATCCAAAACATTATTTAATATGATAGAATTTCATGGAAATAAACCATATGGTAATAAACCACAAGTTAACTTAAAAGAAAAAAAATCTCTAAAAAGGTATTTACTGAGTCCAGTTGCCAAAACTGCTCTTCTGCTACATGTTCTCTTTTCCTGTGAAGTGTGTTTAATACCTGTGAGACCCATATCTCTGCTGGGGCTGTGCCTCACACAGATTAGAAAACCAATACACTTTCAGGAAGACCCATCTTTTGAGAAGTACTCACATTTACAATGAACATAACTTCCCATGTTGCTAACTAAAACCAGTCAGGTTCATCCAGCTTCTGTATTATAGCATTGCCTACCCTAATCCTACTTTTAACTATTTCTTTTCATTCCTTTATTTTACAAGCAGTATAGTAATGGGATTATTCTGAAAGGAAGTTATGTTTAGATGAACACTCATGTATGGAGAGTACTAGAAAAATATCTTCTATGAGTCTATGCAAATGTTGTAGCATGGTTTTTAAGTTACTGTGGAGAAAGAAATGCTGCTTACCACAAGGCATGCACCTTTCCTCCTCGTGGTCAAAGTATTCATCATGAGAGCAGTTGTAACAGCCTGAAGAAAGGGGAAGAGAATTTGTTATACATTTTTCAGAGAAAGGCATTTAATTTATACTATTTACAATAGTAAATAGTAAATATATTACATTTCTGTTAATAAAAAATAGTATCAATTGCAACATCATCTATTCAGGTATTTCCAATGATATCCTCAGAAGGAGGTTTTGTCTATGTAGGAATTTGTGTGGTTTCTCCAGCTATATCCATTTGTTTAATAAAAGTATCAACTGCTCTCTCCACATGTTTTGTTTCCTAAGTACAGTGCATTGTTTTGATTTAGTGCAAGTCAGAATTTTTCTTCCAGATTGGCTGAGACTGACATAAAGCTAAATGTACTACAGCTACTGAGTTGATTATATATATAAAACACTATTGGTAAAGGAAAGATCAGTAAAACTTCTTCAAAGGTAGCATCAATTAGATTGCCATTATTTAACCGTGGTATGACTGATTTAAAAAAAACAACAGCATTGAAAATAATTATTACATTACTGTTTCTTGGTTTACAGTAGTAGAGGTTATTACCTTCAATATTGACATATTTGTAGTTTTGATTTGGGCAGTTACAAGGCCTGTAGTGCCAGGTGCATTTGTCATCGTTGTAGCCATGGGACAAAGCATTATCAATTCCTGTTCTTCTATGATAATTGTAATACTCACAATAGACAGCTAAAAAAGTGAAAAGCAAGACAAGTCAGATTTATTTTTTTTTTCCAAATTAATGGCATGATATTTTCAAGTAATAGAAGTAGGACATAATAAATTAACAGATTGAATAAAACAAAATATTCACTGAAGGGATTACCTTCTAATGTAAATTTATATTTTAACTCAGGAAAGTCAGCTTCTTTTTTGCAAGTATAGTATGCAGGCATTTCCACAACTTTTAATGCACAATATATTAAAATGTGAAAACAAAACCATCAAAGATGACAGCTCTAACATTGATTTATAGCATGTTCATCCTCTTTTTTCCTCTATATGTGCTGTTCTGGAACACCTTGATGTCTTTTTCCTGTTTTACAGTGTTCCAGCCAACACAGCTGTCTTCATTCCCTTGACATCCACACAGAAGGTGATTTCATCATAGCTCAAATGAAATTTTTTTTTACAATTTCATGCTTTCTCTGCTGGCAAACTCACAGTGCACGATACAGTGATAGCAGAAGAAACAGTCTGCTTTCTGTGACCACATTATTTTCTCTCTCATTACTCCATGGTAAAAAGAGTTAAAACATTTTGGTTAATTTAGCAGAAAAGTACAGATTTCAAAACCCAGCTGACTGAAGTCAACTCTTTGCCCACAGAAAAAATGCAAACTTTGAGGTGGTTATTAAGAGGTTATCTATGTTGCCATATGGATATACTGGCAATAAAAATCTCTTAAAGCTGTATGAGGAGAGCTTAAAGAAACTCACGACAGAACTCAGGGGTCCTCCAGTCAATGCAGACGCCTTTTTCCAAGCATGCCATGGCATAGACGGCAATGGCGTCACACATGCACTGACAGTCCCCTCCAATGTCACACCCACAGGAGTCTCGGACACAGGCCTCATAGTAGGGCATCCGATTCACCTGCATGGCAAAACAAAGGGATTCATTCCCAGGATTATTTTGTGCTTATTATACTCTATGTATATGCATAACCACGGCAGCATTATCCACATTTCTCACTGGTTTTCAGCACCTGAAAATGCATTGATCAATATCAGGCATCACCAATAGACTGACTAATTTCTGATTCTTAAGTCTTCATTTTCACACCTGAAGTTTTAACTAATCAGTTAATACTAAGCTTATGTGTTTACAAAAGGGCTGGTGAAGTGCAAATAAAAAAAAAGAAAATTAACATAAATGTGAGCCATAAAAATTTTTAAATGTGTTTTATTGAAACATTTTGGTGAACAGAAAATCACCTCTTGGAGTGTGAGCATTTGGAAGAATACCGATCATACCTATAAATGAAAAGAAGAGCAAATCAATTCTTACCTTATTGTGACAGGCAGAAAAAACATGGCTGTTGATGATGGAACATGTCTTTTCTGCCCATGCTTTACGATAAGGGTTCTTGCTACAGGGGTCCACTACAAAGTACACATCCCCACAGAGAGGATTCTCTTTCCAAGAGTTGACAAATTCCAACTCGTTTGATGCCACGTACTTGCTTCGAGTTTCAAAGTCATCCTTCATGTTGCCATTATAGTTCCCACACAAACCACAGATTGTTTCCTAGGTTCAATGAAAGCACCAATATCAGATCAGCACGTTACAATTCTCACCTTCTCTTTTGATTACTGACAGTTTGCTGTGCCTTATGAGTGAATGTCATCTACAAATACTCCCTTGTGCACGAGTTTCTTCTCTAAACTGTAAACTGTCATCATTTAGAGAACACATTCAAAGGTGCATTTGCATAAATTACAAACACTTAGCTCAAAAATTTCCTGAATGCAGTACAGAAATCCCTTAAAATTCAGCCTCTTGTGAAGATCTCTGCTGTTTTGGAGACAATGATGAAAATGAGTTGCTAGTAGCATTTCTGGAAAACCTTTGCCATCACAGAGATTCACAGCAACTGTGATCAAACGTGCAGTTCAATCTGAATTGAAGGACACTTCAAGGAAATTATTCTGAAATACCTGTGTTTCTCTGGAGATCTTGATGAAGAAGTTCATGTGCTTATTCCAAATAAGGGTCATGTTGTATTTTCCTGGGATGATGATATCAAACATCAAGTGAAGGGCATTCTTTTTCACTTTGTATCGTACACCAGAGTTTTCCCCAGAAATAGCGAAGGTTTCATCTCTTAGTATGATTGTCAGATTCTGGAAGAAAATTTATCTGGACATTATAACTTATCAAGTTTCAGTATTCTCCTTGCTGAACTTCAGATGCTGTGATACTGCAGCAGGAAATCAGCATTTTTTGATTGAGCAATTCACTGCAGAGTAAACTTCAAAATTTCCTGGCTTCTACATAGACAAGATTCTTGGAGTATGAAACACAATGTGAGAATTTAAAAAGCCCAAACAAAAATCTATGGCATATCCTACTAAAACCAAGGCTTCTAGGTTTAGCACTTAATTTCACTTGCAAGACTTTTCTCTTAAGATACAGCTAAAGCTTCCAAAAATGAAGAAAATCTGGTCTTAAAATCTACTCAGTTGGATAATGGCAGAAAGAAGATCTTACCCCAAGGTAAATGCTGATGGATCTGGAGCACGTAACTCCTGATTTCCCACAGATGACATTCTCAGAAACAATTTTAAAAGAGGAAGCGGGTCTGTTAACACTGCAGCCATCCTAAAAAAATAAAAAACCAAAACAAACCTCAAGAAGCACGAAAGCTCAATAGACTGTGCCTGAAGTCTTCCAACTCAAAACATGAAAGTATAAGAAAATACAGAATGCTTAAAATGTCACAACTAATTCTGTTTGTTTTGGGAAGTGATGACCTCTGCTTTGCTGGCCAAACTGACACAACTTCCATAAACGACATATTTATCTTTAGTATATACATATTTTTCTTTTATATATACAATGACTACTTAATATACTTCATACAATGACTACTTATTTAGACATATTATTAAAAAATCTGAAATTGGTTATAATTGCATGAAAACAATGGTTTTGCAGAAGTAAAATATTTTAATTCTAAGTATCGAAATAAACATAATATATAGAAACTCAGTAAGTGGTTATAAAGATTCAAAGTGCTGTATTGTTCATTGATGCATCCTAGCATATCTTCATTAGTCACTTAAATCCATCTATTTCTTGATGCTGAGATGCTGCTGAAACAACCAGGAGGAAGCAGATTACCATAGCTAATATGTATTCACAGTTGCCATCAAACACAAAACGCTGTCCATCAAAGGTGGTGATGTGGCCTTCTCCATACAAATTACAGGTGGAGGAACACCTTGTTTTCTGAACACATTTCCATTTGCCTTTTGTGCAAGTGCTGGGAGTGAGAAGAGAAACCATACTCAGAATTCAAAGAAATGCCATCTTCACCTGCTTCTTTTTATATACATCCACGTCTATCAGTAACATGTTCAATTAATTGACTTATGTACACTGAGACCAAGTTACAGTTAATATAAGAACTCCATAATTAAAATTCATGGACTGCCTAGAAAATGAATTAATAATAAAGAAGAAACTTAAAATAATTTTCGTGCTTCTTTTCATGAAAGAAATAGTATATAAAACCAATTTATTTTTGCTTTTAATGAGATCAGAAATCACTGCTCTGTGTAATTTGGGGGGTGGTGTTATTTTTTAAGTAATAGATTAGTAACTGGAAAGGGAATAAAGTATTTTGAGAATGCTGCTAAAGAGATGGGAATCTTTTTGTAGGGGTTGCTTTTATCTACAGAAAAGAAGAAAGATCCTTGCCTTTATACAATTTACAGTCATAGGCCCTACTGGTTGCCTTTATTCCTGAACATACATATGACAGAAATTATCCCTGAAGCAGGTACAATGACTTACCCATACATATATTGTCAGATATTAAGCTTTTCTATGTTAACCCCTGTACTCGGTCATGGTATTTCTTCCTTACAGCTGTTGCCATTTCCTACTCTCCTGTCAGTTAAACACTTCTTTTTATGTGGCTGTACACTTTAGTGAAACAGAGGATCTGCAATGAAAAACTCTGTGATTCTTACCAGATCTCACATTCAGTCTGGATTTGTTCACCTCTTCCGTAAGAAAGGCCACCATATTCACAGGGACACTCCTCAGCTGGCACACACCTGCCATCGAGATTTTCATAGAGGCCTTCAGCACAGACACAGCCTGATTCACACTTCGTGGGTATCTGGGAAAGGCCAACAGATTGCAAAACAAAAAGAAAATAACGTGAGATGCATTTTATCCTGGATTTGAATGGTGTCAGGAGTGAACCTCTGCTAAGTTCTGTTTTGGCTTGATTTTAGTTTTGCGATGTTCCTTATATTGACATGCTGTCAGTTGAACTTGTTTCCCTGAAGCTGTAACATATACTTGTGGTGTGAGATACTAAACATACCTGAAGACTCTGAAAAATTTATCTTCCATCACTACCAGTCTTTCAGAAGGAATGCAACAGAATATTCTTCACATCAGGTAAATTTATTACAATTCTTCCACTTAGTGTTTCCTTAATATAGGAAAATCCTATCAGGACAGCCCAGATGTTCCCCTAGCCCAGGTCTCCTGCATTCTGTCATCAACAGCAGCAGAGAGTTGAAAAAAATAGAACAGGAAGCATAAACCCTGTATTTCCACTGACATGGAGTCATGGCTTATGGAGTACCTGAGCCAGAGGTGATAGCCATGCAGTTAAGAAACCTTAATGGATTTTTATTCCATTTGTTTAATAGAATTTAATTCATTAATTCATACAATTAATTTCTTTAATCACCCCTTAAATATATGTACAATTTTTGTGTCCACAGCCTGATATTTAACTGTATCACGTTAGATAAAATAATTCCTTTAATTTTATTAGAAGGAATGTAGTCTAGTTCTAAGTAGCAACTAGAATATTCTAACTCTCTTAAAAGGAGCTGTGAAACTCACACATTCAATTCCTGTAGCAAGCATCTGACAGGTAGGGGCACATGCAGCTCCATACTTGTTTTCTAAATTGTCAGAACATGATATGTATTTCTTAGGAGCTTTGCAGCTTTCTAGGAAAAAGGAAGAAAAATGAACATTTGAGAGAAATTAACATAGAAGACAACAGCAAAGTAGTAATTTTACAGCATAGGGGTAAAACAAAATGTTTCTAAGTAAACAGTATCAGACCCATACCTGCAGGATTTTGAGGCTTGCCTGTGCAACTTAGCCTCCCATTGACACAGTAGCTAGGGAGAAAAAAAAAAAGTCAATGAAAATCTCTTCTAAGAAAGAAATTTTGATTTTTTGCAAAATTGCTTTATTAGAAATGTTTCACTCATGTTACTACGTCTTTCCCATTCTTTGAAGTGGAGTATGAGTCAACTTGTCTCTTCACTTTTGGTATTGTACAGTAACATCGGTTTGGAAAGTGAATAGTAGGCTGTTATCACTATTATCACTAGTAGGCAATTGTCACTATGAGGATGGCCTATCAAATCATTCCAGAAGTT
>WEKY01055858.1:0-15049 GCA_013390045.1 Picathartes gymnocephalus
TTTTGCTTTACTCTGTCACAAATGAGCACTTTCAGTGAAGTCCTAGGCATAGAAAGTAACATCCATTTTCTGTTGTTTGCTTTGGCATGCTGATCCCTCCTCCATCATGTCCTCATTTATCACTACCAGTTGTTTTATCTGGTCTTAGATGAGATTTTTGGACAGAAATTATGTGCATATGAATGCTCATTTTAATAATATCTCTGAGTACCTCTATTTCCAGTTATGTCTTTTGAATGTTCATGGAAGTAGTTCTTTAAGATTTCACACATAAGCACATGTGCTCTTCACTGCTGAGTATGTATTTAAATGTTATTCAGCTGAAAAAAAAAAATCAAAACCAAAAGAAAACAACATGCATTTCATACTTAAAGAAAAGAAAGAAAAAAAATCCACCTCTCAGAGTATACCTGAGGCTGCAGATATCTGAAATAAAGGGTAACCACAGCAAGGCTTCTGAAGGGCTTTAGGTTAAACATGGAAATGTATCTTGACATGTTCACTTTAAGTTACTGTGTTATACATGTCAACAGGTACAGTGTAATCAATATGCAAATAGTTATCACTGCCCATACACACTTAAATAGCAGCTAACAAAAACAAACATTTGGTGAAAAAATGGTAGAGATCTACTCAGAGGTCTGAGAAGTAGGAGCTACTTCGTGCCGATGATGAGATATGATGAGATGACACAGAAAGTCCCAAAGAAATCACATTTCAGGAAAAGATTGAGAAACCAGTGTGTGAAAACTGTACTGAGAGTTCTCCTAAGGCCAATGCATGGAATTAGGAGATTATTAGGGATCTATTAATAAGTCTTTCTAATGAACTGGCTATTTCTGTCAAAACCTAGGGGGAAAAAAATCTGGAAAATAGTCTGCATTAATCTAATATTACATTCCTCAAGTCTCACATACGTCTAATTTATGGCAAACATAGTAAAAAAATAAAGTATTTGGTAGCAAAATAATCTTACATTTTTTCAGAAAAATTAAATTGTATGAAAGTCCCTCTTTCTCCAGACACTTGCAAGTGTTTCAGAAGTTGTTTCAAAGCAATATTAATAGTTCTATAAGTAATTGCTGCTGGAGGGAGACAGAAAATGGACCTTCCTGGGAACAAAACTGTAAATGATATTACATTCTTTCTCTCTTTATAAGCAAAAGCAGTCATATATTAAAAATATACTTCCCAAGAAAGCTGAATTACACAGAAATAGAAATACTCATTCAAAATGTGTTTCTGGGCTACATTTTTAACTCCTCTTTATAGGAATGATTATGGAAATCCCTTTGCTGGAAAGCCCGAAGGAGAAAGTAGAGTGCAAAACCATGTGTTTAAATGAAAACAGATTTAAACATGAAATATTGCAATTGTTGTAATTCAACACTTTGGCAACATAAGAATATTTTACAAAGGTTTTTCAGATACTCTAGTAAAAGAATAACTTGTCTCTGATTCATATAACATCTGATATCTCATAGAGTTCAAGTGTAAGTATACTGTGCTCCTTTCCTCTTATTTCTGGCCCCAAGAAGCGATATAATTACACCTGGCTTTAAGAGCTGATCAGTGTGCAACCTCTGTCTTTATGCAATAACTTTGCTACAACTCAAGTATCCATGTCCTGCTGCAATTAATCCAAATACATTCAAATAAATAAGACAGCAAAAGAAAAGAGAACTTTCACAGTAAAAATGATCTATGTTCCCTGGCATTTAGCCATTTTATAGTGTGATATTAAAACAGAAACTCATGCTACGTATTATGTTTTACTGCCATGGTTTACCACATGGTTCTATAACCATCATATACAACAGCAAAGTTTCACTCATGCTGGTTACCTACACTCCATTAAGGATTTATATTTACGTGTGATGACTGGCTCAAATTCTTTTCATGTGAAATTCCTTGGCAGTAATATCTCTAGAACAGAATGGTCCACAAAGCTCAAGATGGAATATACAATGGTGAGGAAAATGGGAGACAAAAGACCTCCAAAAGAATAAGCAAAGCACGTTACAAACAAAAATTGAGGAACAAAATGTTGTCACTGGGATATTTGTGATACGGGAAAGACAGGAGAACAAGTCTCCAAGGCTATGACTTCCACATCCTGGGACTGTTCCCTGTCACTGAGAACAGCAGCATGTAAAAGCTTGTGCTGCTGCTATTAACTCTCTTGCTCTCCAAAACAATCAGGTCAGGATGAGGCACATCTGAACTGCCTACTGGGGATGGTCTCTGGTCTGTTCTGACTGCTGGACTGTGCCCAGGAGCTGCTTGGAAGAGTCTTATTTGGTCTGGGCCAAAACCACACGTGGGACGAATCTAACAATTTAACAATGTAGACAATTTGGTTCCAGTGGCTGGAAACATTCCTTGGAGCTATTTTATTCAGGATAAATATATCCTATGTTGTCATTAGAGATTTGCTATTGATAGTCAAGTTACGTGGAAGGTATTTCAATGACATGTTTATGAATGACAGTATAAAGCCTTAATATAAAAGACAGAAGCATTGAGCAGATTTCATTTCTTATGGAGCAATAGCTCTTTAGAGAATTCATTCAGGAAAAGATACTTGAAGCCTCTAATACAAAATGCAAAAAATAGACCTTTCAAGGTTTGTTAAATTATACAGTGGAAAAAAATAGCATATTTTAGATAGTATATTAACATATTTTTATATTGATTATATAATTGAAATAATCAACTTTAATTTAGAAATATGCCTTTAAATCAAAAGTTTTTGAGTTCAAGATAAGCTAAGCTGTTTTTAGAAACAACAACAACCCCCCTCTAGTTTCAGAGGCAATCACTTTAAGGTATAACGTGACACATTGACAGCAATGTTACCAAATATAGCAAATATACTAACCTGTCTGTGTTTACAGGCTAGTCTATAGGCTTGTCAGACATGTCCAAAGTAAAATATAGTAAGCACAAATTTTATAAAATTATTTAAAAAAACCTGTTATATTTATGAGAGAATTTGTGCATCAAATAAAAAGCATTACTAGAGTTTCAACCAACTGTGAAACCCTTTTTTATTTATAAGGAAATGTCCAAGTTGATGAAATATCAAGAACATAAATCTGATAAAAGTGACACAATCAACATTGTAAAACACCGTCACAAGGCCCTATATAAATAATAAAGCCACAAAGCTAAGAAAGAAGAAATGTAACTTTATTACTTGTGGAATGCCATTATAAGCAGAATATTTAATTTAAAAGGAATTATTCGCCTTCTTATCTCCAGACAAATAAGTCCAAATCTGGAAATTCCCATTCCTCTCATTCACTTCCCCCCGAAACAAAACAAAACATAAACAAATGAACAAACAAAAAAAAAGCAAACAAAAAAACAACACCCAAACAATCTAAATCTGCTTCCATATATATATTTAATTCCATTCCTTAAAAAATAATTTTTTGTGTATTTTACAAAAATTTTAAAAAAAGAAAATCTGCAAGAAAATTTTCTTTCTGTTTATGGAATAAAGAATAGAAACAAGTCCTTGGCCAAGTTGTGCTCTTGTAACTGTGCTATAGGACATGCAGAAATACTGTTTTGACCTCTTATAGCTTCCAGAAAAAAAATGGGACAGCACATGTTCAATAAAAGCGATTACATTACCTGAGGCTTCCCCCTCAAATCTGCAGCTGCTAGCTGGAAAGCAGTGAAATGAGGTCATGGGGATGAACACGATGACTTCCAGAGCTAGAGAGGCACTCCTGGATGTTCCCGAACTGACAACATACTTGAGCTGGCAAATATCCCCTTTTGATCAGATATTTTAATATTAGCAGATAAAATTTGTTTTGCCTGTCATAACCAGAACTACTCTGGACATTTAAGTCATGGTAGGCAGCAGATCCTGGGCACAGCACAGCTGCTGCCAAAAGGAATGGAGAAGGCAAAGGGTTTAAGTTGGGAGAGAATCTCAGGAGGTCTCTGGTCCCCCCTGTGCTCAAAGTAGCATCTCCCTCAAGATTGGCAAAGATTGCTCAGGGCTCTTTCCAGGCAGGAGAACCTCTAGGGATGGAGACTTCAGAGACCTCCAGGGAAAAGATTCCTGTGCTTGACTATCTTCAGAGTGAAAAAGTTTCTCCTATCTATACATAACTACTCCAAATATGCAGATATAATCTTATATCGTTTGCTTAGTAAAATAAGCATACTAGTATGCATGCAGACATACCATGTATCATGTGAACTGCACAAGTGGTGTGACACCACTTGTAGCTGGACTCTAACTGTCCAGGCTCCACGTGCTCATGCCTTGACACCTTAGGTGTGAAAAAAAATAATCCCTTGTCAAAAATTAAGAATATTTGCAAATCCATAAATATACTTCACTCAGTGATCCAAGATACCATTATCTGCAACTCTTAGTGTTGTTACCTTCAGGAGATACCACTGTGACTATACATAAGTGCGAAAAAAAAATTTATATTTGCTTCTACATACTCAGTCAACTCTTAATATAACACAGCAATCATGACAACTTAAAAGGAAGTTTGCAATTTTTCTTGCTGTTAAAAGTTACTCTTGTAAAGAAAGGCTGGCTGCTCAGTTGTAATTTTAAAGTTCTTTATAGATGACAAAAAGACCTTGTCAGCAACAAAGTACTACTTCCAAGTATTTTAGCATGTACTAAAACAATTTATGATACAGCTTCTAAATTAGAGAAATTTGATCATGTACGTGCTTAGGTTTCTTTCCAGCATCAATGAAAGATTACCTGAAAACAAAGAACTAATGACAACTAATTTGCTCACAAACAGAACTTTTATCTAAAAACACCCCTGGGCAAAGCAGAATAAAAATGAAAAAGAACTGTAAAGGCACAATCATGTGCAATTAACTGACTCCAAATCTTATTTTCAGGGATAAAATTTGTGATTCTGTTACTTTCTTCTTGGAGCGGGGGAAGAAAAAGAAAAAGAAAAAGAAAAAATACATTTTAAAAAGTTTATAGATTTTGCAGAAATGGAAAAGTTTTGGTGGAAAAATAGAAAATGATCTAACTATATGAGGAATGTCATGTTTGCATGCTTCAGAAATCTTGCTAAGAAATAGTATAATTAATCAAATTTTTTATCTTAAAATCCCATATTTTTGAACTTCTTTAGAACTTATAAGGTTTCCTTCATCCATTTCTACATCAAATGAAAAAAGAGTTTTCTTGTGTAACAGACTAGGCATATTGTGGAAGCCCATTAAATATGGGCTTCTGCTAAAGCTGAGATTAAAATTAATTTCAATTATGTGAATAAAGAGTTATGAACTCAAATTCAGAGAGAAAAAATGTATTGAAATAAATTGAAACTGATAATATTCACCTGTTAATATTTGTTCAAAGCTAAAAATAATTGAGAGCATTGAGGATTATGAGAGCTGTGTGTATTTGTGCACAAGAGAAAAAAAATACATTCACTGGTAAGGGAGATGGTGATTTTCTTCAGTATCCTTTAGAATGACACATTTTTCTATAGTTAATACTATCGTTGTTGAAAGATGGTTTTCAAGTAAAAGGGAGAAAGTGGTATGGTTGGGGACTGTTTTAGTTTTCATGACAACATTATGTGTGTAGTTATTACTTTCTTGTCGGTGTCATTAAAGAACATTTGCAAAGGTTCTCCTGAGCACTCTCACCAACCAAATATCAAGTAGACCACTAAAAACTTAAAATAATTTTTTTAAAGGAGCCAGCAACTTTATTTAAACTTTATTATATGTCACCATTATGGTAAGCAGGGCAGGAGCAGCAATTTAACTGAAGAAGGATAGCAACATTTTGTTCTCCATACACACCTACAGAGGTAGCACATGTTCATAATACAGAACTCTATTTCCTCTTCACTTCTGATATTAGACTTTCCATAATTCCAGCAAGTAGTGTTGTTCAGGATCTCTCAGTATGCCAATTGCAGAAAATGACAGAATACAATGTAAGGCCGTGAAATATTCTTTTCTGTCTTTGAGATCTGTACTAGGCTCACCACTAATCTAAGTTAAAGCATGAAAAGAGGTCCATATTCCCCCACCTTATTCATTTCCAGGCTGAATTTAGCCTTGTAACCCAGAGATGGTGCAGTGTCCTGCTATAAATTATATACTGAAACAAATAAACCTACAGGAAAAATTCTGTAATCTTCATTAAAGCTTTTCCTTCATGGGCCTCAGATCTCATTTTACCTACTTTCCTATTTGACATGCCCACACAGATGCTTTCAGGAAGACGGGGAAGGCCATTTCTGTGCTAGTCTGCTACTAGGGGAAACTAGAAAAAAAATCTGTACCCTGACAAACCGTCAGTAACGCTCACTTACAGAAACCAACAATCTAATGCAAGGTTAGCTGCTAAAAAATGTTTTTCTTCTAAATAGAAATGTATTTTTTTTCTCTGTAGGAATAAATGACTGAATGAGAAAATAATGTGAAATACGACAAAAAAATGAAGTACATTTACCAGCCAAATCTTACCTACAGAAGGCATGGTGTGTGTCATTTAAAATTCAATTCTTCATTTCCATTCACAGGGATTTTATTTTATTTTATTACTCTGTGCTGCATATTTTAGAATTGGAGATAATCCATTTATGGGTACAATGTTCCTAAAACTGCTAAGGATTATTCACTAATTTCAAATGGAGAAACACCTACTCACCCAACTGCACTCTGTAAATCTTACTCTGTTTTAAGGAACAAGTTCATTGTGTTATGCCACCCTATTCTTTATCTTTAAAGAGAAATGGAGAATTTGCAATATATTTGAGCTACAGAACAAGTAATAAAAATCCCTGGCGATATCTGACTGCCCAGCAGGATCTCATTACAAAGATAAAAACAATGAAGACAACAACAATCTTTTAAAATAACCACACTAATATAATTGTCTTCAATCTGGATATAAAATTGTCATAGGCTAATAGAGTTATCACGAGTTTACCATGTTTTCAGGACTATGACAGATAATATGTATTTTCAAATTCACATGTATAGTGACTAGTAAAGAGAGTCCAGAATTACAGACACTAAAGAAATAAAACTAAATTAGATAATGCCAGTTATAAAAACCAAATCTATCAAAAACCTCATGCACATCCATTTTGAATAGAAGAAAATCCTTTATGGTTTATAAGGCAACCGGAATGGAATTAACTATAACAAATCTAAATATCCACATCTGAGGTAGCCACCCTAGGCACCTTTTGTAATGAGTGAAAAACAAGTTTATCTAGCATAAGATTCATTTCTGAAGAAGCCAGCCAAATAGACAAATGAATTATACCCTAAAATAGACATATTTCTCTTAAAGGTTGACCATCTCCAGTGCAGATGTGCATACTGTAAATGTCTAAAGCTAGGCAAGATAAACCCCAGTTGAAATTACTCGTTAAGATGATTATAAAAATCCACTAAGTCGAAAAGATTTTGTTAGATTTCTCCTCAGCATATACACCGGTTCTTTAAAAAAATTAGTCTGAGACCCCTTACTGCTTTCACTTCTCCTTGAGAATGAATTTGTGCTACACAAACCTTTGACTAAGTGTCTTATATGTCAGCATTTTAAACGTGCTGAAGTTCCAAACTACCATCTAGCTTCCACTTTAAAATTGCAGTAAATTAAACAACAGTTCTTAAATTGTCTCTAAGTGGCTATAATTAAGTCTTCACTCCTAATGATGTCGTCCATCCCAAGGACAAATTCAATATGGTAAGAGGTATAGGAAAGGAGAATTATAACAAAATCCTATGGCTTGGCATACAGCCACGTGTAAAGGGCATACATTAGCACTTCTATAGTTTCTGCAGGAGTTGCTGGAGAAGAATCAGGCTGGAGAGGATACGGATGACACACAGTAAAAGACACAACCACCTTTTCTTATTTTGCCATACCCCTTTAACTATTTTTTAACTTGTAAATAATTGTTTACTTTGTCAGAGGAAGCTTAACTAAATTCTCTTTCATATACTTCTTTCTCAAGATCTAGCCATGCTAATAGAACAAAGATGGTCAGTATTAGGGTGTAAGACCAAAACCAGTTATTAACACATTCCTGGAGAGTTCCCTACTTTCCTTGGAAGTTCTTATCTTTAAACTTTTTTAGATGATTTGCCGTAGAGTAGTCTGCAGATTACTCTTTTTAACATGCTCAGGCTAACAGCAGATTATAGCAATGGATAGGAGAGTGAGTTTTAACAGTGTGTGTAACTGGAATATCCTGTTCTGAGACAATGTTGCCCCAAACCAGACACCCCTAAAGAGGAAATTACCAATGACAAGCTTTGCATGAAATTGCCATCACTTAGATTAAACTATAACCAGATAATTGCAAGGGACTTTTGAGAAATGAATCATTTTGACTAGAAGAATAAAGAGGCGTGGCATTTTGTGGTGGGGGAGATATCTCGGAACAGAGAAGTAACGGAGCAGCACTCCAACTCCAGTGTGACACTGCCTCAAGTCATCTCACCACTGTCCTGACCTCCTTCTCGGTCCAGTGGGGTCTCTGCCTTATTTGACAGCATAGGCAGCTGCACTCCAGCTGAGGCACGGCACAGCAAAGAGGCCACGTGCTGGGGAGCTCACCTGGCACTACCTGTGTGAGTGCAATGGACCTTTTGCACCTGCCGTGGGTTGTAGGGAGATGCACGGGTGCAGGTGACACACAAAGCCAGCACAGTCGCAACCCCAGGAGAGACAAGCCTGCATGTGCACATAAGCACATGGCTCTGTGTGTGTGCAGTTAGAGCCTCCTGGAGTTATTGGAGGGCACTTGGAGATGTGTAGGGGTACCCTCACACTATGTACATGTACAGTGTCATGCTTTATCTGTTGTATTGCTGGTATTGATGCCAAATATATAGTTTATCCCACTGACCTACTAATAACGCATAATTCAAAGATCAATAAACCACTTTGACTTGGTTTAATCCAAGTAAGCAGAGGAGTTCTTTCCTGCCACATTTGTTGCATTTACAATTTAGAATAATTATATCTATTTTAAAAATATCAAAATAATTTCCACCTATCACCTACTTAACTTATGCCCAATAAGGTCACATGAGTCTAAGGATTTGTAAACTAGATTGTATCTTAAATCACCTACATGCAGCTTGCTGAAGATTTTATTTAGAAATAGATTCAAAAGTCTTCCAAGAAACTGAGAGAACTTCTATTGGGCAGCAGTATCAAGCAAGTAATAAACCAATTTATTCTTCATGGTACTGAAGTATGCAAATATTTTTTGTTTATGTGTTTATATGTATACTTTAAGGTAAATAATTTTTCTCCCTGTAAGGGTGGCAAAATCAGGACCACAGAATAGCAAAAGTCATTACTATGGAAGTCAAGTCAATAGTCTAACAATGAGGTACCTCAGATTGACTTTGAGTTGAACAACTGAGGGCTTTTGAGATAACACAACCTTTCTTTTCCCCCACCTGATCCTTGTACTTACATTTCTGCAGAATCTAACAATTGGAAATGTGCTGGTGATTTTTATGATGGCTTCTCATCTAAGTTAGCCTCTGCTTGATGTTATGGAGACATTATGGTTTAAGGATAAAAAGATATAACAATTAGGAATAGGATATGTTAGTGCTCTAAATTAAAAAAATATATATCTAAGAAAAGTAATGATATTTTCAGCAAGTAAATGTGTGTGCAAAAAGACTGCCTTTTTCTTTCATCAGACTCAAAGCCAAAATTCTCCTTCTGAAATTTCTTACTTAATATAAAAAAAACCCCCAAACAAACAACCAAAAAAACCATAATAAAGTTATTTCATAGGTACTTTTATGACATAATGAGCTGGTTAACTGATACTATGAATGCTTAAATATTTTAAAATTTCAAAATTTTTCTTTAAAAAATGTTGATAATTTTCGAAACTTTTCTCTTTTTTTTTCCACATAAAAGATTCTGTTAAAATCAGTCTTATGTTGATAAAAATGGTTTAACTGAAATGTCAGATTGTGAATTTGGCTTCTTTCCTTTTGCAAGCAGAAGGTGGAGAAATATAATGTTATCTAAAATGATAATTTCTCTATTTCTCATATACAGGCATTTGCCAGTGCTTAGATGCCATGGGGAACAACAGCAAAGTAATTTTGGAGAATCTTTGTCATAAAGCTCTGCCAGGTTACCCCACTACATATGACATTGTGGCCAGAGAGTTTATTCTGAATTCAGGATTCAGTCTTCACTTTTGGCCACCATATATTCCAGGCAAATTAGTCCCTACAGCAGGCAGTACATGGAGCAGTAATTGATCCTTTCTATGAATTTTGCCTTGCAATGTTTTGCAGTTTTTTACTTCCTAGAACTAGTGTCTGTTTTGCAGGTGAAAGTAAGTCCTGTAAAGGTAGAAGATGAATGAGTAGATATACAGCTGCAAATCTGAGGGTTGTTATATGGATGCACTGTTGGTATTTATTTCAGCTAGCTTTAAAAGTGTGTGTGTGTATATATATATATGTATATAAATGAAGCAGATGATTAGAAAGACTAGGCAAATACTTTTGGAGAGGGTGAGTGGAGTCACTGCAGTGTAATCACAGAAAGGCTATCTAAAACCAGAGAAGCTGCTATGTTATTTCAGTGCCTTTTCTTCTACTAGCTACTTTCAAGCCTGCATTTGACTTTCTAACACTAATTGGAGTATCGACTGACCATATAAATGCTTGCCCTCATTGTTCTACTCTCACAAATTAACTAGTGAGTGCCTCCAGTTATCTAAATAAGGTGCAGATTGATCGTGTGGAAATAATTAATCAAGTCAGACCTGATATGATCTCCAGCCATGTCAGAACTTTCTTTTCTCATTATGCTTACCTAGTGCAGAATTTAAATTTACAGCCTGTGGCAAAAGGTAATGTTTTCTGAGAGGTTTCTACAAGTCAAATTACAAGGAGGAAGTCAGATTTCATTGTAATAAGACTTTAAACTAGTCCAATTACATTTCAGTTCAAACAGTTTTGTTTCAAATATTGTTCTGCCTGTCTGGCAGCATTTAATAAAAGCCAACATAGAGTTTAGTGCACTGGGGAATAATATGCCAACTTTCCTACTTGAATCAGTGGAAGCAGGCATCCTTAGTGGACAGGCACTTAAATGCATGTAATGCAGAAATGAATGCTGTTACAACTGTATTTCTCCTAAACGACAAGTACACGTAGTAAGCAATATAATGGCTTTTGCTACAGCAACTCATTTATCATGAACAAACCTACTGTCCTTCACCCTTCACCCTCCCCACGTACAAAAGCTTTAAAAAAAGGAAAAAGATCTTTTTAGCTGAAAAAGCAGGAGCAGCATACACTGTAACTTTGTTCAGCAAAGTGTGTTACACTCTCAGTGAGCATAAAACGTCCCCAGACGTCTGCTCAGTATCTTAACAAGAAAAGCACAGCAGAAGTGATCTTCTAAATCATCGAATCCAAACTACTGCACTGACAAACGGGTGCTACTTGCTAGTCTTTTTTGACACACTGTCTCAGTCCTGGCTGGCTCTTCAGCACAGATGTTTTTACAGAGAACTGGAGTTACCCAGCTTCTCCTCTCAACACACTAGCAATGAGACAAGAGGAGAAAGCTTTTAACAAAGCTGTCATAATCTTATGACAACACAGGGAGGCTGAGTGCTAACCCAGCTACTCCCACAGTGTAGAAGTGTGCCTGTATTCTCCAGCAGTTATTCCAGAAGTCTAAAGGCACAAGATCCTAGCCTAGACTAACCTTAGATATTTGCCCAAACAGCACAGAATTTCTGCTACACCCAGAAACACACCACAGCTGATGAAAGCTAAACAAAAAATGAACATTGGATTCATAATTAAGAATACTTCCTAAATGTACATACTTCAGCAAGTACAAAAAATTCCATTGGATAAGCTTGGCTGTGAATCCAGGCCCTAGAGCATTTTCTGTTTCAGAGGTGGCAGAAACAAAGGCTGTTTTAAGTGCATATGAGTCAGCTTTAAGCTGATTTTTGCATTGTTAAAATAGCACAATTCACAGCTTTCCTCCAGCCTACAACGGAAAATTTATGTTTTTACTCTCGACTGCAGAAAGCATGTATTTGTAGTAAGGAGGAAAGAGCTGGATTCTGCACGTTCAGATATATTCCTGCGTGAATATATCTGCAGAGTGTTCAACATTAAAGCATAATTACAACAAGGAATTGTCACACAGAGCATTTGAAAGCAATGCACTTCGTTTCCGGTAATATATCTTTAATAGCCCTTTCAGATCTTCACCAAAGGGAACAGAACACAAATCTGCAACATTGCCCAACTGGGAAAATAAATGGTCATCTTGTTTCACTCATAAATGAGTACTGTTGGCAGAGAACCATTATGGGGAAATTTATTACCTTATTTCCAGCGACAGACCATTATCAAATGCTACCAGATGCTCATCACAATTGTCAATGTCATATTTGAAGACTCTAATGATGCCAGCTAGCTTTCTACATAACTGAAAAATAGGGTTTCTTCACCTCAAAGCTGCCTATCCCAGTATGCACTCAATTTTTGCAAGCTGGTTAATTTCCATTCTGAATGCACAATTTCCTCCAAATAGACCACTACTTACTGGACAGTTTACTACCTACTGCAGAAGGTTGTCCTGGTAGCTCTCCATAGCTTAACTATTTATCCAAGAGGAGATAAATATCTGAGATGCAACCCCACTAGTTAGAGTAGCAGTACAGAGTTTGTCACTGATGTATTGTTTTATATTTTAATCATGGTACAGAACTTAAATCAAGTATGCATGTTTAAGGAAAATTAGCAAACAAACAAAAAACCCTCAGAAGTGTATTAAAATATTTATGCACTTATTTAAAACAAGCTTATTCTGAACACAGTATACTCTTATATACATGCAGATATATGATCTAGGCAAGGCTTTCAGTGCCACCATTGCAAGTTATGGCTTAGATTTTAGAACAACTAATCAGTTTTGGCCTCTGTTTGCAGTTTGAATGGACTTTTAAACCAGGCTTGAGAAAAGTAAAAATGCCTAGCACCTTTGAAAGCCGTGCAGTGAATAGCTGTGTTTATGTAAGTGGATCAGGCCATGAGTCAGAATGTTGAATGACCATTTGGTATCATAAATAATTAAAGGAATGCCATGAAATAATTTATTACAAATGGATTTTTAAAAGTGAATCACTAAGTGCATATGGGTTGTTTGCTAGGAGATCTCACTACTTCAATCACTGAATTAAAATACCATTATTGAGATCCTGCTGGGAGAGCAGCATAGGTACTTTCTGGATAGCCTGTTTATTTTCTTCCGTCTCTATTCTTGCTGTGTAAGTGTTCCTTGCTCTGTAACTACTCAAAAGGTGGCTAGAAATAATGGGCTGAAAAGGTTTGTTAAAGTTGGATTTGAAATTGCAACAGACTCTACGTCAGACAACAAAACATTTTATCCACATTAGAATAAGATTTAATTCACAATTCATTTACAGGCCAAGCCTAAATCCAAGTCTATTAATAGAGGCTTTGATAAACGTGCTTCAAATTTTCTCTTGAAGTGCTGTGCTTCCATGGAGCAGGTCCTTTTTACATTCAAAGCACCTACTCCTGCCCAGGCACAAGACACCCCAGCATTTCACTGCCCTTAGAAGCATCACAGTCACATGCAGAGGGACTCCTACTTTAAGAAAAGTTCTGTTTAATCTTCACTCTACTTTAATCACGGGTTTGCCCAGACTTTCATTCTTGTCAGGGCACTATTACACATAAGGAATCACTCTGGGCTAAATAGAGCACGCAATATTTTAGATCTGAAGATCATATATTTAAAGGATTTAAAATTAAAATAACAGAAATATTCCAGAATTTTGAATATCTAATTGCATTAAATGATGACAATATAAGCAGTTCAAAACTTTGTCATCTTCCACAACAAGAGACCACAATATCCACTACATGTGATTTCTTTAAACTGCAATTATGTTTTATTTTAAGATTTTTTCTGGATCCAGAAATTCCCATAATCTCTTTTGTTAAGGGAACAATATTTCAAGAACATCAGTGGCTACAAGAAGAGCCAGGTATAATCACGTTCCACTACTTTCATAAAAAAACCCCAACTTATTCCATAACACCAGCACAGACACTAATAATTCAGATTGGGTGATTCAAGCTAGTGTTGCATGGCAAGAAGTTTATACATATTCTTTAAAGCCAGAATTTATAAGTGTTCAGTATTTGAATGACCATGCTCATGGCTTCATGAGTGGCCTAGAGCAACGTATAAACAACCGAATTAGTCTGCAGAATAATGCATCATGTACTAGGTAGAAGCACATTTTAAGAGTCCAGCCTTGCCAACAAGATAGCAGCATGCATACAAATACTCTTGCTTCCAGTCCTGCGGTATGTGCATAACTGTTTGGGAAGCGCACAGCTAGACTGGACATTCAGAAAACATATTTGTTATAATAGCTAGGAACTACTGAGCCTCTTAGGCTTCCTAGATACAAGTCATATTTATATTCAACCAACCCTCTTTTGTCCTTTCTTCTTAGCATATTTAGTTGTTTTGACTAGCGGCTTCCAGGGAAGCAGAGAACACTAGTTGTGCATGTGAGGACACACAACTGCAAAAGTATGCTTTGCTGTCTCTGATTCCATTAGGCTCACGTGGTTTCCATTTTTTTGCCAGGAGCTCACTGTCCAAGATTATGTATGAATGCTTAAAAAAATTCTGTAAGGATAGCCTGTGGTAGTCACTTGGACAGAGATTCTACTAAAATAAAAATATGAAGAATTCATATAAAATTGTTGTTTACAGATGCCCTAAAGATAATGCCAGTGTGAGATATGGACAGAAACAGGAATGACAGAAAAATTGAAAATTTTATCTGTAGATTCAGACAGAGTACAAAACATTGTTAATAAAAATAAAACTATTTTTTAAATTTGAAATATTATATAATTCGACTCTTTCTCTCAGAAGCTGGTAAAGATGCAGGTAAAAATAATAGCCCAGAAACACAGTAATTCGCTGCCCTTA
>WEKY01055885.1:7248-17288 GCA_013390045.1 Picathartes gymnocephalus
TTGTTTTTTTTGTTTTTTTTTTTTTTTTTTTTTTTTTTTTTTTGGTTTGATACAGTCACAGAGACTTCAATGAATGTTGGGTTCAAATGCTTTATCTCTGATCTTCAGCTGGTTCCTGATGCATCAGGAGACAGAGACACGGGGTTTCTCCTGCAAGTCACAGCTCTCAGCCCTCACCCAGAAGGAATTTGCCACCCTTCCTGCAGGCTTTGAGGCAGCACTGGTGCTCTCCTGCGAAGCACAGATGGAGAATCACCACTCTCCCTGCTATCTGTGAGTATGGCTCCTTGTCCCCATCCTGGTCTGCTGCCAATTTTGTGTGGCCAGGGGAGTGGCCTCCTCAGGAGTGGCCTCAGGAGCACCATTTTCTTGCTGTGTGTACAGCCAGCCCTCATCGTGGTCTACTTTTCAGTCCTCATGAGTGGAGTCTAAATTCTCTGAGACACACCAGGGAAGAGGCTAACAGGCTGTTTCCATAGTATGTCCTAGCTTTTGGATGACCTACTAGTCAATGAGAGAGACAGCAATCTAGGATAATTGGAAACATCATAGGGATGGGGGAGAAAGGAGATAGTTTTGTTTTCTTTGTGAATGATTTTGATCCTTCCACACAAACAGGACTACTTAAAGATAACAAGAACTCTCTCTGGTCAGCAGATTCTGTGGAGAGCAATTAAGGAGCTTTTCTGATGCCTGGAGGCTATCATGAAGCTCTCTTTCTCAACAGAGATGTATAAAATCATGCTCCAGCCGTGAAAGCAAGAATTGGCTAAAATCTGACCGTGAGCTTGAGCCAAACTCTCTAATGTCCTAGGAGGCAGTGAGATCAAAATGTTGCCAGGAAAATACCCATCCATTTAATGACATAAATATTAATGGTGAACCTAGTTCAAAGCTACATTGAAAAGTTCCTTTGCTTTATATGTTCAGTGAAGGTTTTTTAATGTTATATTAGCTCCATTTCACAGGTTTCAGGAAGTTTTTCACACAGAGATTGATGCTAATTGAATGAAATTTTGCCTAAACTTGGCTTTCTCACTGATAAACCTTCCTTCTGCTATTTGGTGCTTCAGAAAAGCGAAGCTGCCAAGATGAGAAACACCACATTTTCAGATATATGGCCATGTGTGTTTTGAAGATCAGTGATCCTCTCTTCAGTCTGCCATGAGTGCAGCTCTTGCAGGAATACTCCAGCCTTTCTGGGAGCCTGAACTGGTGAGCAGGGGTCTGGATTAGTCTAATGTCTATTGGGAATTGGCAACACCCACTGAAGTCAATGGAAGTTAACCAAACACTCAACCTTTAACTATCTTCCTGTAGCTGCAGGAATCAGTGTAACACCACGAACCCAGTAGGTGCTTTGCAAAATGCATAAATAAAAACTGAAAAAAATATTACAGTATGCCATTTTTACACTGGAAAACCTCTGACTTGGCCACAGCTTCGTCTCCTCTGCCCTGTCCACCTACCAGGCTCAGGGATGGCCCACAGCCAGAGGCAACACCAAGACTCAGAATAAGGAGAGTCCAGCAAGATGAAAGTCATGCCCAGTAGTTTTTTCCTGCACAGCAGCAGACAGAAAGCAGCAAAGTGTTCCTGGAAGCTGATGTACACAGGGCTGGGCCAGTTGCCCATGTTCTGGGTCCTGGGCCTGCTCTTCTGGGGACAACAGGAGCAAGGAGCCAAAAAGCAGCAGGTCAGTGTGTCCCACCCCTGCCTGCTGACCATGGTGGGGCCCTTCAAAACCCATCTCTGTGCTCTTTATGCACAACTTTTCTTCTCCACGGAGATCCAAACTTCCCTGTGGGATGGAGCTGCTTTGAGACCAGGGGTTTGGCCTCTCTGTCACTCCCCACGTGTTGTTGCCTTGTGCTCTGTAGGAACCACTGTCCCCTGCTGTGCACTGAAATCTGCAGCCTCTCTCACACATCCCTGTCCTAATTAAGGCTTCCTTTGCTGGGCTCTTGCCCTGCCCAGCCCTCCCTAAATCAATGGGCAACCTTGCATTCATCCCATCAGGGCTGGGTCAGCCCCAAGGCAGAGGGCTGAGCCTCCTGCTGCAATGAGCAGTCCCCTGGCAGCCTCCCTTGTTCTCCAGCCATCACGGGTCTGTCTCTGTGGTTTGTGTGGCTTTTTGGGGACTGCCAGCCTTCGGTGCCTAGCCACAGCAGAGACCGCCTGAACACAGGCTTCTTCTGCCTGAAGCCCAGCTCACACATTCAGCCTGGGGTATTAAGGGATATCAGTGGAGGGCATGGATGCCAGATTAACCAACACACAAAAAATGTCAGGTTTTTTCAGTGCCTGCTCTTGCACTTCTAGTGGCCTCCTCCTGCTTTACACCAGGGTAAAATGGGATCTCATAGCAGAATTTTTAATTTGAGCATTCCTCTGCTGGCAAAAGGGTAATCCAGTCCTTCAAGTGAAGCTTTGCATATCACTGTTGTGAGAAAACAAGAGTGTGAGTCATGTCTGAAGGCCAGCACCCCTCTGGAAACCTAAATTATGCATTAAGACAGAGGCTGGGCTCTTGGAGCTCTCAGGTGCATGTCCTGCCCAAGGTGTTTCCAGGCTGCTGGATGCAGCAGCTGGTTTGCCATCCAAACACAGCCCCAAATCCACCATGACTTGAAGGAGCAAGGCCAGGGAAGGGGGCTGAGAGCACCATGTTCAAGCTCCTCAGGAGCCACCCCAAACTCAGCTCCTTCTGAGCATGGTAAAACTCTTCAGATAAGAGGCCTGCTCAACATCATTGTTCCCAAAAAAAGCAAAGGCAGGGTTCAGCCCATGCAGTTAAAATTCCAGCTCATGCAGTCACAACCATGCAGGGATGTGGAACCAGGCCTTAGAGGAGATCTGGTCCCATGCAGCAGCTGGATTTTCAGATATCTGCACTCTGAGAGGTAGAGCACGCAGAATGTTAGATTCTGCGAGAAACACCAGTTTTGGTTGCTGACAGAAGGGTTTTTTTGCTGCATTACTTCAATCCATTTAAGATGCTGTCGTAAATTGTGGCCAGAAAGATGAAACCTTCCCAAAGTGTGTCTCTATCAGGTACAAGCAGCACAGGCAACATCTGTGCCACTTCTCCATGGGATGACTCGCACAGCTGAAACACAAAGCAGCAGCTGTACCTGACATGGATGTCAGAGTCTGATTGGGTGTCTGACTAATCTTTGGACATGCAGACTTTTTTCAAATTAGTACTGAGTCAGCCACCAGCCATAAAGAGAATTTTCATCACTTTTATTGCTCTTCTGATGGGTTTCTTGAAAGCAAGTAAGCTTTCCACTCTCTGAGAATTATTGCAAAACACTATGGCTATGCTACAAAAAAGCTGCACAAAAAAACATTTAGTTGTATATTTTGGACAGTTTTCTTGGGAAGATGATGATCATTTTCAGTGAAAGGCCTATGATCAATCCTCAGTTTTGTTGACAAGTTATTCTGGGTCCCCACCAAAAAAAGTCAGGAGGGTACACATACATGACTTTTAACATCCATGTACTTTGTGACACAGCAGGAAGAAGACAGAGGGCCTGGTACATGGAAATGCTCTACATGTGGCCACCTTGCCAATGGTCTGAGATCACTTTTTCAATGCCTCAGTTCTTCTTCTTGCTCCTCAAGTCTATTTCCTCAACACAAGTCATATTCACATGACAGCCAACAGGTCTTATGATGTGTCCAGCAGGGCAGTTTTCTTCTTTCACCTCTTGAAAATGCCTTTGTCAGACAAGCACAGTTTTTCACCAGACCCTAAGAAGATCTCCCATTCCTTGCAGAGGCTGCCTAGGCTATGACAGTCTGGTCCCAGATTTTTGCCACATACCACCAGGGGAGGAGGAGACACTGCTGACCTTCTGCTGAGGTTCTGGCCAGTGAGATCCCCAAAACTACAGATTAACTGCTCCCTATCCCTGCCTCTCCAACCATCCCATCCTTCCCTGTCATTGAGGCCTGGTCTATCAGCTAGAAAATTCTGAGTTAGCAAGTACTGCACCAGGAGCTGGGGCATGGCATGTTATCAATCCCAGCTATTTGCTTGGAGGAATTCAGCTCCATGGAGTCACAATCCAGTTCATTGTCTGCTGCTGTAGCACTGAGGAATTCTGGCAAACCCCCATGGAGATGGAAGGTTTTAATATCCAATGGCCCAGAAAAAGTTCAATCCTGTCTTACTCAGTATGTATTATAATTTTCTATTCCTGTTTTCTTATTAAATATAAACTGCTCTTTGTGATTTTTTAATGTATTAATACACACTATAAAATATGCCTGACTTAAGGGCTATGGGAGAAATCTTGTAACAACATTGCACAAGTGATAATTTTTTTTTCTTCAGTGTTTAAAAATAGTGAATCTAAATTCTTTATGTCAAGGGATATTTAAGTTGGCTGGAAGGATTAATTTATTTTTATTAGTGTCCCAGAATATTTTGCACTGGAGGGACCCTGTGGTCAATGTTTTGATGTTGCCCAACAGTGTTTTTGTTTCTCTTCTAGCTGCTTTCACTCTTCTCTGCAGCCAATCTGAAGCCTAAGTCTTGTCAGAGTTGTTGTAATAGGTGCTTATTAATTGAAGTTTCTGAAAAAAAACCACCTGGCAATTCTGTCACTGCTCTGTCTTATCTGTGAAGCCAGGCTGCCACCAAGGAGACATTAACTCACATTCAGCCACCACCCAGCCTCAGCCTGCAGGTTCTGGTGAGCAATTTGGGTGGCAAATGACATCCAGCCCTGCTCAATGGGATGTCCCCATGATGGGACAGAACACGATAAGCAGCTAATTTAGATGCCTGAATGTTTTTGAGTACCTGAAGGTTGAGAAGAGGCTTCAGGATGCAATAAAAAAATGTCAAGAGCCAGAAACTGGGGGAAAGCCATTTCAGGCTGAATTCCCAGATGGAATTAGCCCTGTTCCATCTTGCAGTTTGATGGTCACCTCAGCAATGGGATACCACCAAACAGGACAGCTCAAATCAACCCTGCTCCTTCACTGTTTGCTGTGCCTGCTTCAAGATATCCTATAAAAACTGCTCGGCTGTAGTTCTCTGAGCATCTCATTCAGATATTTCATCTCAGTCCCCTATCCAGAATATACGTCTCAAAATGGAGAAAATCTAGTTCCCAGCTTTTCTGTTCCTCAGTTTCTCATCTGTGAGCTGCAAATCTCCGTGGACAGCAGTTTTTCACAGTAGTTTTTTGCACTGAAGGGAGTTCCAGAATAGCTGAAATGAGTATATATAATCACACACACACACATTCCCATGCAGAAAGAGAGAGCCGCTGATAGGAAAAAAGGGGGGAGAAATTCACTTCAGACCCACCTTTTTGTTTCAATAAGAGATAAGTTGAGTGTGCTCTATTCCGTGGCAGTAATGAAACATCTTTTCAGCGTGCCTAACAGGGCATACATTTTTGGACATGAAGTCACAGCCATCTGTGCCAGCAGCAAGACTGAACCTATCAGAATGTAAAAGCATTGGTGGTGACCCCGGAGAGAAGAGCACTTACCATTGTAAGTGAACCAACAAAGATATTCTGCTCAATAATGTACACAACGAGCAAAAACTGTACCAAGCAAAATGGAAATTTAAACGAGGGTTGCATTCTGTGGACTAACAATAAACGCATTAATCAAAGCATACCTGGATAAACGTGAACCCATGTGTTCCTCACACATGCAAAGAAAGAAAAGGTTGTCATGAACGCAAGAGACAGGGTTGTTGGGTAGCACATTACTGTTTGCATGGAGGGTTTTATTGTGTCCTTTCAAGTCCTTTACATGGAGCTCTTTTCCACAAGGAATTCATAGTTCCCACATACCTGAAAATATCAGCTAGTCCAGGAGCCTGCAGCTGGATCCTGGAGAGCAGTCAGGACTTCCTGCTTTTTAAAAGTGAAGTCTACAGCCTGACACCCAAACACCCATTCCTCACTATTGGTGGGAGGTAGGTGAGAAAAAATGGGATCCTCTGTGAAGTCAGTCAGCCCAGTCCTTCCTTCTGAAATATCCCTCAGCTCCTTTGAATGCTGCAAGAGAACAAACATCACTTAAAAGGCGTTTCCATAGTCTGACCTCCTGTTGTTTTGCTACCCATGTCATAAACCCAAGTTCATTTCCTCTCCTGGATGCCAGACACTCACAACGAGATGTTTTTCATCTTCTACTCGAGGGCTCTCAGGTAACTCCCTAAAGCCCAGCCCCACCAGTCCCTTCTTGATAACTGGGAGGTTATGGGCTGCTCCTATAGGCTCTGCTGCCACTCAGAGGCAGCCACTTCCACCTCCATAAATGACCTGTTGGCTTCATTTGGTGGCCACTCTTGAATAAAAAAACGTTACATCATCTTATGGTTGTCAGCAAGGGAGAGTGATGCAGGCAACCGGGGGGGAAATTATGCTTGAAAACCTTTATGCAACCTCACAGAGTGGGTGTGAACCCAGAGCTTGCATTTCAGGAGGGCTGGCAGAGGTCAGGAGTGAGCTGTGACTTTGGCAACACCACAGAAAAGGGTCTGTCAGGACATATTTTGTAAATGTCCCCTCTCCTTGCTCCATCAGTTACCAACAGTCATCAGCTCTTAAGGACCACAGTTGTCCACTGCTAAGGATCCTGGATCTGCAGTCTCCTGGTTGAAAGCTGTGTCCTCTGCACCCGTGCTTGATATTTGTTGCTATCTCATGTGTGAAGTTTTCTTTTGCATTCAGATACCACTTTCATTGCCCACAATTTACACACAACATTTGGAGTTAAGCCTCTTTCTAAATTCCCAGCTATTAATTAAAATTCTGCTTATAAGGATAGAAGTAGCTCAGGTAGTTTAGAGTTAAAAAATCCATGCTCTCCTGAACCACGAAAATGGAGGAATCTCCTCCATTCTGACTCTGGCCAGAAAAGTCCTTTCCAAGACCATAGGAGGCATTTTAGTGGCTTCTAGTAAGTGCTGACTGTCCAAGTCCAGCATCAATAACAGGAAATAGCAGGAAACAGAAGCACCACGTCAGCACTACCAGCTAACCACATTTTGATAGCACATGCAGGAATAAAGGCCTCATGCTGAATTAGATCACAGAGAACTAAATCTTTACCTTCACCTGATTTTTTCTCTCTCTCTCTCTTTTTTTTCTCTTTTTTTTTTTTTCTTTTTTTCTGGTGTGTTTAACATCATGAGCATCACACTTGGATTCATTTAGACACACTGATTCATTAGACGGCCCATGACCTTAATAAATTTAAATTACCAGGAAGGGGTAGTTTATCCCAGCTTCTTAGTCATAGAAATGACTCATGATATCCACCCACACTAACCTTTGTTTGGTCTCTCCAAGTATGCCAGGGCTTGTCAGCTTTTCACTGAGTTCTTTGATTCCCTCCATGAGAGGAGGACATCAAGGAAGTCTGATTGCAGGAACCAGCTCCCTGTGCAAAGACTCAAAACAATACCAGTGACCTTGAGAAGCTGAGGACTTTTTTTCTCCTAGAACATGATGTGCTGCTGGAGGGAAGTGTCTCACGTGATGTGAAGTGAGGTAAGAGTGCAGGAGGGGGGAGCAGGGCTTGTGCTCTTCCCACAGGCTGCCAGATTGCTTCTTTGGGAAAATACTCTCAGGGGGAGTTTCCACAAGCAGAGAGGAGCAAGGAGAAGATAGGGATTTTGTTCTTCTTTTGAGCATTTGGCCGCATTCAAAAGTAAACAAAAGTACTGGAGCAAACATTCACAGAAGAAGAAGATGAATCCCTAAGAATTTTCTTTCCTGCCTACCCTAGGAACTCCCAACATGGTATAAAGCCATGGCAAGAGATATTTCAGACTTCCTTGGAAACTATTTCTGGAGACAAATACCTAAGAGGTACATAAAATCTATTTTAGTAATGCGTTGCTTTGGGCGGACAGGCAAAAACACTCAGACCAGACATAACTTGAGTCTGACAAGAGCCTTGAAAACTGCATCTTGACAGTCTTCCCAGATGACCAGGAAAGTCTTTGAAGGACTTTCCAAATTCTGATGTAGACCACAGAACACACTGCAACCCTGAGATATTACTTAAGGAGATCATCACCAGCTAAACATGCCCCCCCCAAGCTCCTGTTCAAGCTCCCCGTGCAAAACACAAAACAATACCAATGACCTTGAGAAGCTGAGGACTTCTTTTCTCTGAGGACATGATGTGCTGCTGAAGGAAGTGTCTCACTTGACCTCTTACCCACTTGAAGTGAGGTAAAAGTGTGGGAAGGGGGCTATCAGGGCTTTTTTCTCAGAAGGGCCTCTGTTCCTCTGCCTCTCTCTTTATGTGCCTGTCTTTTGCTTCACATAATTTATTTCAGACAATTACCACTCTCAATAGCCCTGAATGCAGCCTTGTCAAGGGTTTTACAGGTAGAAGAGGTTTTGGCTGTATATTTTATTTAGTTTCATGCTTTATCGATTATACCCCAACCCAGCAAGCAGCCAAGCCCTCAGCATGAGTTCTTTTTTTCAGGTGGGTCATGGGAGGTTATGGGCTTGGACATCTCAGACTTGACTCCTGAATTTTTGACTCTGGAATTGACCACGGTGAGCAGCTGTCCCCCCAAGACTTCCCAAAATTCTGAAGGCATTAGAAAAGTTGTAATCTGAGTAGGACTGTTGAAAGATGTTCAGTGGGAAAATCTGCATCTGAAAATATGCTAATATATTAATATTTTAATGTACTGATTTTTTTCAATTAAATGATTCATGCTAAAAAGTATTTCTCATCAATTGGAAACTATAGTCACTTCCTTTCAAATCAGAAGAAATTAAAATAAATATAATTTGGTTTCCTTGTTTATCTCCTCAGTCAAGGAGGGGGAAGAGGGAGTGGAAGAATGGAGGAAAAAAACTAACAGAAGTTAACTATTTTCTCTGCAGCTACATTTTGTTTTGAATGAAGAAATATTTTTTAAATGCAAATCATTTCACTAAATATCAGAAAACTACATAGAGTATTCTCAGCAAAATAAAAGTCTGCCAGTTTGTTCAAAAGTTTTGACAGGCAAGATTTTCTATTATTTGTATGTTCTCCTAATCTTAATTTTGGAGATTTAACATATCTCAAATTAAGACCTTTGTTAGAGATGGTCCAGTTTTTCACTCGCACCTGAATCATCATATTAAAAACTTCATCTTCCCTCGCAGCTTCTGGATGAAAAGCTTTTCCAATTCAAAAATAAGGTCTTTTAGTCCTAGTTGTCATGTAGTTTGTGCTACCCTTGTATATTTCAGAGATCACTTTGCTCAAGACAAAATTACATGCTCGGGATTTCAACACTCATTCTACCAGAGCAGACATTTCGTTTCTTAGAAATGATGGTCTGTTTCACTGCCCTGAATATCCCACATCTTGACGCACACAGCAGTGGCACAAAGCAGAATAACCCAGAATTCCGGGAAGCATCTCCTGAGAGGTGGGGCAGGGATCAGGAGGAGCTCCTCAGGAGAATTACACCACCCCAGCAACCCTGGTTAGCTGTGCTGGCTTTGTTAAGGTGCAAAATCTGATCTGTCTTTCCACCCTTACACTGCTGTCAACTCAACAAATTTATTGTCTTTCTGGCCATATGTAGAGCTCCCCGAAAGCTCTGACTTCTGACATAACAAGAGCACTTTGGAGTCTCGGGTCTCATTTGAAAAGGAAGGAGTGGGGGGAGAGAGAGGACGAGAGAAAAATAAAGAGAGAAAGAGAGAGAGAGAGAAAGAGAGAAAGAGAAAGAGAGAAAGAAAGAGAGAGAAAGAGAAAGAGAAAGAGAAAGAGAAAGAGAAAGAGAAAGAAAGAGAAAGAGAAAGAGAAAGAGAAAGAGAAAGAGAAAGAGAAAGAGAAAGAGAGAAGGCAAGAAGGAAAGAAGGGAAGGAAGAAAGGAAGAAAGAAATGGAAGTTGGGAAAGGAAAGGGAGGAAGGAAGGAAGGCAGGAAGGAAGGCAGGAAGGCAGGAAGGAAGGAAGGAAGGAAGGAAGGAAGGAAGGCAGGCTTGTCTAAGACCTACCTGGTCATTGCCGTGACATTTTGACTTACAAA
>WEKY01055885.1:26578-39876 GCA_013390045.1 Picathartes gymnocephalus
ATTTTTCTGCCATCTCCTCTCCTCTCCTCTCCATCCCCTATGAAAAATTGTCTCCAAATTGTCTTTCTTCCCATACAATGTTCTCAGTGAAAGGTCTCTCACACAAGGTATATTTTCCCCAGAAGTGCTGGTCTGCCCTCACGTTTCCACGGTGCAGCAGGTGGCTTCCCATCTGCTGAGCTAAGGTAAATGTCTCTTAGTCCACACCAGGAGAAAGCTAGTTCAGCTTAGTACGGTCCACTGTGAGACAAATCCTGCCAAAGTAATTGCCATCCTGACAGAGAAAATCCTGTTTTATCTGTTGTGACTTGTCTCTAACCCCTCACTGCTTGCCAAACTGAGTACTATGAAAACTGCCAAGTAATCAGCCTGCAACTGAGTTGAGCTATGTTTACTCGGTGGGGAACTAGAAAACTAAAATATGTCATCATCTTTGAGGAATCCAAAATTCATGAGCGAGCCCACCCGAAGGTCTGAATAATTTTAAGCACATTTTTTCATTTTTCATTTGCTTTCTGGTGTGAAGGCCTGAAGAGGTCAAATTTTTGAATTTTTACAACCACTAGGACTAGAAATAGACTTTCCTTTTTTCTTTTTGTTGGACTCGGACAATCCTGTCTCTGATAGCTAAATCATTGAATTTGAAATGCTAAACTTTGTTTCTTCATTGTCTACATGATAACCAGCCCCTGAAAAATCATTGGAAGACATGTCCTTGTCAGCAGGCTTTGCAGAGAACCTTCCAGAAGGACTGGGAACTTCCTCTCTTTTCTAAAGAATGATAATGGCACAAAGAAACCCATTCTGGTTTCATGCCAAGGAAGCACAACACCATTGCAAGGGAACTCATGGTTGGGCTGGATTTTATTTTCATCCTCCTGAATATATAAAGGCTCTTTCAGAAGTGTTATAAGACGTTCATCTGGCATGAGCCTTGGCTTGTTTTTACTAGAAGACCATGCACCCAGTGCATCTTTCATATGCCATGCGTTTGATCAAGCTCCACCTCTGTGGGAGGAGGGATGCCTGTGATCAGCAGGGAGTTAGATGGGGGCTTAAATATAGGGGAAAAGGTCTGCTTTGGTTAACAGTAGCAAGCAGGAAATCTATGGGTTTGAAGATGGCAACCTGATGTTTTCCAGGTGGGCTTTACTGAGAGGAGGCCTGGAGTGCTCACCAGAATTTATCAGTTGCCAGTTACAGAAGTTAATTTTATTCAGAGGAGGAGAGACATGCCAAGGGGAACATATGGCACAATAAACTCCTGGTGGGTGGAATGCATTTTTGGACTGAATGCCAGAAAAAGCCATGATCTGCCTGAGGGCTTGCACAGCATTTTGGTGGGACCTGCTCTTCATGTCAGCCCTTTCATTTCTCCAGGCTATGGCTGTAATGCTTTCCACCCTTTTTTTTGTTTCCCCCCAAAAAACTCTCTTGATTTGTTCCACTCAAAAGACAAGATTTTTATGTCTCTCTCTTAGATTTTTTTGGCAGTGTAAGAACAGACGTGCTAGATTAGACTGCAAATCCCCCTGACTCACTACTGTGTCCGTGAGAGGAAACAGTACCAGTTGCCTAAGGCAGGGTGGAAGAGCAAGGAAAGCATGTGACACTTCTCACATTCCACCTTCCTAGGTCCTTCACAAAGCTTGCTTTGTGCCCCTCAGTAGCATTCCCAAGCTGGATTTCACTGCATGCGCAGATGAGGAGGGGCAGCTCATGAACCAGAGCAACCAACCTGCTTCTGTTTATGTTTCCTACCTGCTTCACCTGCAGCAGCTAAAGGGAAAACTTCTGAAGAGGAGTTGAGAGTTGCTTTTGGTTTATATAAACACATGGTATTTTCTGAATTCTTTTAACTGTTCAGTTTCTGGTCATTCTCCATGGATTTTCTCGCCCCAAGAATTTACTTCATCCCACTCTTGGGGGTGGCCATTAACTCTGACAGCACTTAGAGTCTATTGTTCCTCCAATCATTACTTCCAGGAAAAGACTTTTTCCTTGTAGGCAACACGTTGCGCAAGTCTAGGGAGAACTAGAGCAGAGAAAGTTGTTTAAAAACCTCTTTTAAATTCGCAGTGCCAGTAAGCAGCCTTCTTGCTTGTATTATTGCTTCAATTTCTGCTGCTTGCTGCAGAGCACTGTAGCCTACAGAGCCTCTCAGGCACCAGCTTCCACAATACAACAAGTACTTTAGACTTTTTCACAGCTTCTAACACATGGTCTCCCAGCTTAATTTGGGTTGAGTAGCACCTCACTGCTTGCATAATCTCGCCTGAATTCAAAGGTGGCAGAAGCAGGTCTCAGGGACAGTCACAACTTATCACCCACTTAGATCTTTGCACTTTGCCTCATAATGTCATTAAGAGGTGCAAGCACTCCGGAGCTCCCGGACCTAATGGCCAAACAGGGCCATGATGTGATTGGCTCTCATCAGGGTGTGCATGGGATGTACTTTGCAATGTCACCCGAGGCCACCCCTTTCCAGACTGCACGTAATTGTTACATCCATGCCTTGTTCCAGTCTCTCTGCTCTGGACACTGCCCACTGGGGATTTCAGGGGAGATGAGACAGCACAAAGAGACCACAGGCTCTGCTGGCACCAGCCCTACAGCTGAGACCAAACCTAGCAGGACCAGGCCCTCAGCTGGTATAAAACACTGCTGCAAGTAACAGTGAGACGGGAATTTCCACTGCTACTAGACCAGCCTGGGGAATAGGAAGAAAATAACTTTTAGCTCACTCTCAGGCACCCATTGAACCAAAAAAAGGGACTCTGAAACCAGTGAAATCTGTGTTATGGTGTGCAAATGTACACATAATATAAGCTCTGACAATGTACACCAATATACACCAATTTAAGCCCTTCACTGACAATGAAAGGAGAGTGCAGACACTGGTTTACACAACAGTGTGCCAGATGTAACCATTGCGAATGCATGACAGTGCCTCTGGTCCTGGAGGTATTGATGATCATCCAAAGGAACATCTGCTACTTCACATAGGGGACAAAAAAAAAAAAAGAAAAGGATCTGTGTGACCAGGCTCTGCACTACAATGTACATATTTGTTTAAAAAAAACCAATTTATCAACCAAGCCAAATCTTCAGATGGTGCTTGCTGGCAGACATTTGCCAAAGTCAAAGGAGTTGTACTGATTTATTCTCACAAGCCACTTAATCTGTTGAGGAGAAATAGAGAAATAGAGGGCAGAAGCTTCCTTCCCCAACTCCAGCTCCACACTGTGGCTTTTGCCGCCTCTCAAACCATTCAGGGACGTTCAGGTTACTCGAGTGCCATTCCAGCTACTGCATTCCAAGGTCTCCAGGCTGGCAGAGACTTACTTGCAACTTAGAGCAGACTTTAAATGATAGGGCTGTCCAGCAGGACTGCATTCCCAGGAATGTGTTCTCTCAAACCAGACAAAACCAAGACCCAAGCTCATGAGTGCTCTCAAGTGCAGCACTCCAGCAACCACAGGCATCCTGAGACATTTCTGCAGGGCAACCACAATCCTGTGAATATCTCAAAGAAAAGCAGACACAGGTGAATTGCTGAATCTTGTGAGGCTGAAAAAAATACCTTCTTCACAGGCCCATACACAAAAAAACCCCAAACAAACAAACAAACAAAAAAAAAAGCCCCCAACAGCAACAAAAAAACCAACCCCAAACAAACAATGAACAAAAGAAACAACCAGGGTTAAAAAAAAAAAAAATCCAGTAGAGAAAACCACACCAGCACTAAGTCTGGCCTTGGATAAATTGCAAAATGTCTTCTTATTATAATTACCAAGATCCCTGAGGGTACATATAATTGAATTAAGGGGTGTCTCTACTTGCATACTTAGTGGCTGTAGAGCTGTCTTCAGCTTCAGTCTGTGGTCCCGTAATCAGTGTCCAGAACATGCACAAGACGCCCTTTAATTTGGTTATAAGTAGCCCTCGGGGAACTGTAGAATTAAACAGTATCATAAGGTTCTAAACATGGTCTGTACAAGGGCTAATTCCACGCTCCCGCTCAATAGAGGATTTCTCAGCCTCATCAAAGTTTTATGCTAAAATTTTGGCTAATATTTTGAAAGCATGTTACTTCATTTGACCTAAATGACTTTTGCACATGTTCATTTCCATTTTACTCTATCAGCCTGTTTAACATAATAGCATATTAACAGTACATTTGAAAGAAGAGTCAGTGGTTTGGAGTCAGTCCAAAGCAGTCACAGCAGCAGGAGAGAGCAATAAGAGTTCTGAAGAAGGAAAATCAGACTTGAGCCCCCATTATTTCTTTGCAAAATGCAAATATCCTTGGGCACGAGGGATGTTTTGGCACAAGAACATAATGTTATTTGTACCAGATTACCAGATTATTTCCTGAAAGATGGTCCCTGAGAAGACCAGACTGCTGCAAATGGCGCTTCACAACTGGAAAGTGCTGATAAAGCAAATACTTGAAATTATTGTGTCTTCTAACATGTGTGCAAGTAGTCCATTTTTATATATTATCATCCTATACTATTCCAATATACCCATTCAACAGCATGTGTGTGGACAGGCAGTAGGCACAACTAGAGGAACCCGAGGCCATTAAACTTTTGTTATTAAATCTTGGTTTTTATAATTTTGCCAGACCCAACCCACTTATTCCGTCATATTCTTGGGTGATTATCTGCCTGAATTTAATTTATTTGGTTTTTATTCTTTATTGACTGCAAAATAGCTCAGTCCTTTCCAATAGTAAGATTGTAGATCTTTTAACAGTGATTAGATTGAGAGTGTTGATGCCCACCAAAGAAGGGGAATATGTGGGTTTATGACAAAAAAAAAAAAAGAATGTTTCACCACTTAAAATAAGAGTATGCATTTACTTATGAGGGGGCTAGTGGTTCATAAAGTTAAAATGACAACATTCATCAGGCAATCCAAGCAACAGAACACAATTGAAGTGAATTTGGGACATCTGTATACATTTGAGGCTTGCAGATGTTGACTAGCGTTGGATCATAAAGCAAAATAAAAGAAGAGGGAGAGTGTGCCTGCATGGAGCTTGCCAGCGATGGCTGTTGTGGAAAGCCTTATTTCCAATAAAAAAGTCAGGCTGAGAAAAGTTTTTCTTCAAAGACCTTCTTTATACACTAGCTAGGAAACAACACTGATGACGAGGAAAACCTGACACTTTTACCTGGGTTTGCCAGAATTTGCTCCATGTTCTCAGCGACTAGTGTAAACCCCAAATAACACCAAAAAAACTGTGGCTCAACCAAGTGACACATTTCTGCTGAAGGATGATGCACAAAGCCCATTTTTTGTGTGTGCTGGCAGCCCAGAAAGCCAACCCTGTCCTGGGCTGCATACCAAGCAGGGTGACCAGCAGGAAAGTGGGGGGATTCTGCCCCTCTGCCACGTGAGACCCCACCTGCAGAGCTGCCCCAGCCCTGGGCCCGGCACAGAGAGGAGCTGGAGCTGCTGGAGCCAGGCCAGAGGAGGCTCCAGGGTGAGCAGAGAGATGGAGCCGCTCTGCTGGGAGGAAAGGCTGGCACAGCTGGGATTGTTCAGCTTGGACAGGAGAAGCTTTGGGGAGAGCTCAGTGTGGCCTTGCAGGGCCTGAAGGGGCTGCAGGAAAGATGGGGAGAGACAATTGCCAAGGGCTGGAGGGACAGGACACAGGGAATGGCTTCCCAGTGCCAGAGGGCAGGGATGGATGGGATCTTGGGCAGGAATTGTTCCCTGGGAGGGTGGGGAGGCCCTGGCACANGTCACTCTCTGTTTCTGTGATTCTGTGGCAGCTCAAGAGCAGCAGCCCAGTGCAGCACCACTGGAGCAAATGACACCAAGAGACCTCTGAGCCCAGGCAGAAACCTCTGTGTGTACCCAAGGACACAAGTGAGCTCTTAAGTTTTCTTCTGAACCAGCACAGGATGATGTTGGCAAGGCACCATGGAGCTCATAAAGTCCAGCCCAGGGCTTACTGTTAAGTCAGAGGATCTCACAAGAGCAGCTGCTCCAGGCTGCTCTGTGAATCACAGAACGATCCATGACAGCCAGAAAACCCAAACCACCAGAACATACTCACAGGCATAGGGAGAGGTGAGGGCAGAAAAGGGAAACTGCCACTATTTTAGGTACAAATACAAGCAGGGAATTTATCAAGCAAGAGCCTCTGTCTGGACACAGCAAGCAGTCCAAACTGTATACCATGGAAAAAAGAAAATCTTTTTTCTCTCAAGGTCCTCTTAAAGGGTGAAAGATAATTACCATGCACAAATATAAATTAGTGAAACAGCACGATCTATACCAAAACTAGAGAGACAGAAGCAGAACTTTTTTAAAGCAGATTTTTTTTTCTGTTTGCCAGAACATCGGCATGCCTTAATGGCAATAAAATGCCATTAAGGAAGTGTTTTGTGGGTGGAAAATAGCTGTCCTGTAATTCTCACCTAATTACGCAGAGTAAAACCATCCTTACCACGTTAAAAGAACCATCGCCCTTTTATCAGATTGTTAGTCTCAGCCTTAGTTCAGGCCTTAGAATAGGCTTGGTAGATAACACCTGTGTGAATGAGAACCACTGGTAAATCCTTGAAGCCTCAAAGAAAACCCTGTGTGCAAGGTCCCTCAGCCTAAAAGCTCTGCTTATCAGCTTTCTAACCCATTTTTTTGTGCAGGATTCAGAACAGTTCATGGGAACATTGCAGATGGTCCCTCCCAAGGGAACAACTAATTGCAAAAGAGGAATTCTTTTCCTGTCAGCTTTATGACTTGAAATAATATGGGCAAACACACCAACCATCTTCCTCTGGTTGCTAAGAGATCTTAAATTCCAGGCAGTGAGATGGCACAGTGAGGTGTGTGGCTCTGTGGTGTGCTGTGAGTGGTCCCATGTGTGGTGATGTTGTACTGACTGGGCTCTGGAGCTTCGCAGACATTTTCTTTTGACACAACAATCTATCCCCAGGAAATTCCAAATCGTTGGCACAGAACATGCCCAGAGATTACGCTGACATCAGCACGAGATATTCAAGAATTGCTCCTGCTTTTAACTTCCCAACAAACCTTTCTGAGGGAAACTCAAATCTCCATGCCTCCTCTGTGTTCCTGTGTCCCTCTTTACCCTGCAGCTTCTTCATCCATAAGTCAGCTGTGCAACATGGTCAGTTTTGAAATGCCTTTCCCAGCCACTAAAACCCAAGTTCTTGGATACTGTTTTGGGAGGATTTTGTGTATCTGAGTGTTGCTCTGCCGCATTCCAACTACCTACCCTAAACCTAGTGTAGGTTAAATAGTAGAGATCTGGGGAGAAGTGAGGAGCTGCTCCCACTCTCCTGGCTCAGGGACTTTTTTTTTTCTAACGCATTGTTGGAAATCAGAAGCAGCAGAGGCAGGAAAAAATGTGTCAGACAGGCCTGTGTCAACATTAAAAGTTTCCAAGACCATATTATTTTTGAATACACATTCTCCCTGCTAAATATACACTTAAACAATTGAAAATTAGGAAAAAAATAAAGATGTCTAGTGACAATTATCATGGTTAGGTAAGCACAAAGGAGTTGTGCTGGCCTTCAGCATAACCCTGCAGATCTGCAGGTGCGCCTCTGTCTGACAGAACCAAAAATGTTGAATATATTCTCTAGATCTAGAAGCTTCCCTTGCTACAAAGTCCACCAAATCCTATTCCAGCATGGGAAGGCTATACTTACATTTTAAGCTGCCGTATTCAGTGTTCTATAGCAATAAATATTGGAATAGCACACAGGAGTGTGGAGAAATTGGGAAGAAGCTTGCTGCCCATTTCTCCTAAAGTATCATTTACAAGGTAGATATTCTTCATTCCCATAAAATACAGCAGACCTGTTTAATTTTTGTATCACTCATTAATTAAGGACAAAAACCCCAAAGTAAAAAGAGAACAGAAGAGGCATGTTGCTTGTTAGAATTCTTCCTTCACTTACATTTCTTACCCTTCCATCAGGAAGCCTAATAGGGTAAAACCACCAGTCCATAACTTGATTGGGATGTGTTTCGTGAAACTTGGCGAATAGCTCCAGCTTTCCCTAGGGTTTCAACACATCCATTGTTTAAAAAGCAACACACCAAAAATAAATCCTCTGCTCCCTTACACCCGTTCAGCAGCACTAAGGTCACGGGTTGTGGGGACTGAATCGAGCCCAGAATTTGGCCAAAAGGCTGTCCAAATAAACTGTCTGGTTGTTGCACGTTGTACACATGACAAATTATCCTTGAACAGGCAGGCACATGCACTGGGGCTCTGGCTGGGGAATCTTGGAGCCACAATTTGGCTTGCACATGCTCCTGACTCTTGCAGGCCTATTGCCTTAAACACATCTGTACATCCTAAAAACACAGCTCTTGGCTTTCCAGCCCCTGCCTCCTGTAACCCTGCCCATTCTGAATAACTTCATTAGTCAATTGTCATGGATTAATATAAAACTATGGTTTGGATCCCCCACTGAAGCTGCTGTTGTATATTTGCCACTGTTTCTCCACATTACGACAAAGCCTCTGTAGAGTCTGGAGCGTCTTCCATGTGTGTGCCATACGAAAGCCATAATGAAGTTACTGTTCTAACTCAGAAGAAAACTGAGATGACAGCTGAAAAAAAGTGTCCAGTGTTTTCAGTGAAACATTTTTGCAGCCATCGTTAGGGATCTCCCCTGGATTTTTCCAGTGGAAGGAATTTCTTGGTGTGTGCTGACTCCAGGTTTCGTTTCACATCTAACCTGAAGATGTGGAAACAACTCCTCCAACAGAGGAGTGCACTGTACAATTCTTTAATTTATTTGTAAAGAATATTAAAAAAAAAAAAAAATCAGAGCAGCCGGCTGGTGCCATTCCATTAGGCAGAATGTGACCATTATTCAGGGAGCACAACAGGAATGTGCACACACATTCACTTTTCCTACACAAGGGTGAGAGATCCTGACCTCACAGCCACAAAGTCACAGAAACCTCACACCTCACTCTCAGCATATTATTAGGACTATCAGGAGTATAAATTATCATTACTTGAGGAACACACTGAAAACTGTAGTAGATAAAAATTCTCATGTAGTCATTCATGACCCCTTAGTTTGCTCTTATAGTGTCTTCTTCTTTGCAGTGATTGCAATTTAATTAATTAAATCTCATTTCTATCTTTTAAAAACCAAATACTTGTATTTCTCTGACCTCTATATTTCATTAGCAGATCTTAGGAGAAATGTATTAAACAAGGCATCTGAAATTTCATGCATAATTGTAAAAATTTTTTTAAAAAATAAAATAAAAAATAGTCTTTACCAAAGAATTTTTAGTGAGAATTGAGTAATCCAGATCACACTGGGCGGCACTGATCATAAGATAAAGGAAGAGAGATTTTCAACAGCCTTTTTAACATCAAGAAGAGAAAATTTTACAAGTCACAAGAAGTTCTTAGGTATCTTTGATTTTTACTTGAATTGCAATCCAGGAATTAAAGAAAGTTTTTGAAAAATGCCCTTGATCTTAACCCTAGTCAGCTATATAAATAGACTGACATGGACAGTAACAGCATAACCAAAAGATTACACTATTTCATGGAGCTGCTAAGCTCTTTACATGTCAAAAACTTTCAAACTTTATTGAAAAATTAATTTCTTCTCACTTCCTTATGAAATGATATCTTTTTTTGATTTAACAGAGCATTTTTTTTCTCTCCCAAAGAGAACATTTTTCACGTGTATCACACCCACCGAGCTCCTTTCATCCTTTTTGTCCTTCACAGAGAAGCTGTGGCTGCCCCTGGATCCCTGGAAGTGTCCAAAGCCAGGCTGGATGGGGCTTGGAGCAAACTGGGATAGTGGAAGGTGTCCTCATGGCAGGGAGTGGGACTGGATGAGCTTTAAGGTCCCTTGCAACTCAAATCCATCTGTGATTCTATGACACAGGCTCTATTTGGGTATTTTTAACTCAGGAAATGTTATGATTTAAGGATTGCAGAAACCACAGCTGAGCTTCAGCATCTCCTGACTTACCTGCTAATGGTGAATGCAATATCCTGTCTCTGCTGGGGCAACAGTCCAATGAAGCTCCACTGATGGTGAGACCATTGTTCCTGAATCAAAAAAGAGAGGGGAAAAACAGATTAGGATCCAATAGGATCAAATATACTCCCTTGATTCCTGGTTTCTTTAAATTTAAAGCTATCTATTTTCTTTATCACATTTATGGTGAACCAGTCCCAAGATTGTATTACTCCAAACTGGGTTTTTGAATTAAATTTGCAAGAAAATGTAGTAGCTGGATTTGTGTATAAGGTTTGATCTGCAGACACTTGGTCACGCATGAAAAGCATCCAAGAGGGAACTGGCAGAGCATAATGACATCATCCAACCAACTAAGCCCAGCTTGAAAATATTATTAATGTTTCATGCTTTCAATTTTACTCCCCATAAATCCATGCTTTAAGTATTCAATTTAAAACTTACTTGCGATGAAAACCCAGGGCAAAATTGTGGCCTGGCTGATTTCTTGCACAAATGCTCAAAATCTGATTGCAGGAAGTGAATGGGAACATTCCATGAACATCATTGAATTAAAACTGACTTCTGAATTTCAATGAATACTCACAGACCTTTTTTTCCCATTTGCTCTGGTATGCACATACCACTCATTCTTGGCTCAGAACTGCAGAGCTGAACACATTAGACATGGTGACTGCTAAACATGGCTGGTCTTTGAATCCCTCCAAATTATAGATCAGGACATGAATAACCAAAAATTACTATAATTACAGAAATGTTGAACTGCACCTATTTAAGTGTTTATACCTTTCACAGAGATCTGCTGAGAAATACCCTGCATGCACATATAGGAACAAACTGCCTACCTTAGAATTTGACTTAAGTACATTTTAAAAACATTAAACCCCATCATTCTCAAACCAAAGCACACTTTCACTAGTTTCCAGTCTAACTAGTCGTTTTCTGCTCTAGTTGAAGAAACAGTCCCAGAAAGTTTTTGATGTGAATTCCATGCGTGCTGCTCCTCTGCATGAAAATGGTGATTACACTTCTCCAAGAAACCTCCACGTAATGCTTAATTCTGTCAGCTATACCAAAATATTTCAGTCTGCAGGGGACATGGCTGTTCAAGGTAGGTTCTGAACAGCATTGCTGTGCCATACACAAGCATACACAAACTTCAGAGGCCTTCTTCTAGGTAAGCAGAATTTAGAATAGTTTTTTCCCTCTCCCAGTAGCCAAGGAAGAAGTTTGTGTTTACTTGTCAACTTATTTTCCTTGTTTTTTTTTAAACGGGTTTCCACACAAGGTTGGAGCACTGGTAGAAGTCTGTAGAAATGGAGAGATTTCTGCTTATGTCCTTATTCTGTCCAGAACAGTGGTGTTTTTCTGTAAAGTTTTAATAATCAAAGTTAAAAAAAAAAATAAAACAACAAACCAAAAAAACCAAAAAATCCAAAAAACCAACAAACAAACACCAAAAACACAAAACCAGAAAACAACAACAACAAAAACAGGTCAGCATATAACAACATATAATGAAAGAAACCCCAACAATTTTTGTTTGAAGAGCTAGGAGGGCTCAGTATGATAGGTTTTGACAAACATCAGATTTCACTGTACAATGGAAAATTTCACCTATTGTTTTCATTCCCATATTTAAATTCAGAAAAAGCAGCTTGTTAGTTGCAGAATACAATATAGTCTGTCTTTGACTCAGGTTGGATTACAATGAATTCAAGGATTATTTCAAGACTGCATCCAAGCATTGGATACTTTCCAGAGAGAAGGTTTTTCTAAGTCATTTCTCAGTAATTTCAAAAAACCCCAAAATTACTGCTCAGAAAATTGCTGTCCAATTGAAATATGAACCAAGACTGCATCAGATATGCACAAAAGTGTGAAGAAAATGGGAGACAAGACAAGATGCTGCTGCCCCACCACAAGGTACCTTCTCTTGGTCAGAACTGTCCACTTTAGAGAAGAGCTCTTGCCCTCAGAAATCAAAACATCAACGTCCTTATTCTGATAAGAAAATGTGCCCACCAGAGCAGCCCTGATATCAGGGTGGGTTGGTTTTCTAAGGTGTGTTTTGCAGCCTTCACTGAGCTTCAGGAGTTCTGCAGCTCCTGAGTTATTGGAGACTTTTACAAATGTTCAGTAAGACCATCATCTTTTCTGGAAACAAGGATCCAAAGCCATTATCTATCCTATCCCACTGCCCTAAAACTGGGTCAGGAAAACCAAAACTATTCCTGACAAGTGTTCATTAAATTCTTTTTATAAGACCTTCCAGTGATGGAGACCCTCCAACAGTTATAATCCATTCCTACCTGTCTTCAGCAGCACTAAGGGGATGTTTTGTAGGACTCTTCAGGCATCCAATTTAAATACTAAAAAAATTAAAATTAGTGTGTCAGGGTTGCCACCACACCGTGTGAGTTTATCTAATAACTTGGGTATCTGTGTCTTCTGTTCTGTGCATTAAAGTACACTGGGGCTGATTGAAAATGGAAGGAATTTTCTACAAAAGGGTTTAAAGCTGCTTTCACTTCAAACAGTGTTAAAATGATGACTTAAAAACAAACAAACAAAGAAATTATTTTATTACTTTCTGCACTTTATCATTGAAAAAAACCACCAGAAAACCTAAAAATAGGTTTTTAAAACTTACAAGGTACATACAGGAAAATCCCAAGGTTTTGGCAAACTGAAATTGTAAGTAATTTCTTAATTTTGATGAAAGCAGAAAGTTGAGAGATGCAAACTTTTTCAATAAAAAATTGTCAATATTTTTTTCCAAGTCATTTAAATCACATTTACTGACAAAAAAAAAAAGGGACACAACAATAGCTCTTTTCATGAAGAACAGCCACCATCTGGTTTGTGTATTGAAAGGGGATGACTCAAAATGAAGAAGCAACTGGTCACAGCAACAGTTCAGCAGGTTTTATGCAAAAATGAGAAATACGTGGGTAGGATCCAAAAAGCTTTAAGGAGGAAACTGGACTTGGTTTCTACCTCATCTAGACCTGTGCAAGATGTACTTTTGCCAGTGCTCCTTCCTATATCAGTTGCCTACTGTGAAACTTCATTACGGACATGTCTCCCTCTGTATTTTCATGTCCTTCCTGACCTCCTTGGAGACAAAAACTGTGAATCCTATCAACAGGACTTGCCAAGAAGATGCTTGAAAGGCTCCATTCCTTTTTTAATTTTGTTCCAGCATGAAAAGCAGTGACAGATTTTGGAGAAAATTTCTGCTGCAAGGCCTGGTTTAACTTTCTTAATTTTTTATAT
>WEKY01055899.1:0-12761 GCA_013390045.1 Picathartes gymnocephalus
TTGAAGGTAAAACTTCATTGCCCCTGCAAAATATTGCCATTGAAATACAGTTTGTGATATCTTTAGGATGCAGAAGAAAAGTTTGTTGTTGGTGGCCACAATTAAGTACTTCCTTTTCAAATACCAGCTGTTCATTTTAGACAGTGCCAAGCTACAAAATACCGCATGTAATTCTAACAGAAACTTACAGAATAATTAAACAGAAAACCAAACTCTTAGGGGGGAAAAAAAATACTAAAGCTGTCATTCAGAGATGTAGACAGAGACCCCCTTTAATCCCAAAGAAAGGATAAATTTAAGTAAGAAAGGGAGTTAACCAGCCCTTGATTTCTGTCAGTAATTTAAAAAAACAAAAAAGGTACTAACAATAAAACCACAAAATAGCATCTTTTTAACACTGTGTTTCTCAAGAAGAAAGTCAGAACTTCCTTTATGGTGTGCTATGGAACAACTATGAACTATCCAAAGTAGATATTCTTCTAGATTGGAGAGGCAAGCAAGAAGTACCAAAGGGTTTTTTTACTGTCATGAAGCACATAAAAATACTCTATTTTGTACTTAAATTAATAATAATATTGTCCAAAAAGCCCAAGATATTTTGTCAACTACAAAGAAAGTGTTCCTCCAGGATTACGATGCTTTCATGCACTTGTTCGAATATAATTTTCAGTTCAAGCAGGGATTTGGAGAACGTATTTAAACATTTCGTAGTCTATCATCAGCCTCCTTTTTTTAAAGCCAGTTTATTTTTTTTCGCTAGTCACAACACATGGTTTCTCAGAAGTTCCTACTGGAATTCTGCAAAGGCGTGGATTCAGGTTAAGACTTTTTTTACTAATACTTGTCTGACCACCTTCCAGTCTAATTCTGTCCTTAGCTCACTTACTAGTGTGCTTGTATGTGACTAAACCAGCAATGACATCAGCTTGGGAGAAGCGATCCACAGCAATGCCGGCTTTCCTCACCACCCCATGGTAGGGCTGGCGGGCCAGCATGAACATCAGCTCCATGTCATCACTGTCCTCGTCTGTGGCATAAATGTACTCCGAGGAGAGGACTACTTCTTCACCCTCCAGGCAGTGGAGCACGGGAACAAGGCCTGTTTGCATAACAGGTAGCTCATCATTCACAGGCAACACCTAATCGGAAAAATAATTTAATATTTTCTTTTTGTTCATTTCAGTGGAAGCCAGCTGTTTCAGTACACTGCTTTGCACCTCAAACTAACAGTATGATGCCAGTGCCAGAGTACACTGAGCTTTCTCTATGAGCAAAAAGAAACCAGATGAACTAAAAATAAAAAGACATAAGTAAACCAAACTAGATAATTACAGTTTAAGTACAAAGTCCACGTCAAAGATCCTCTCAAATTTGCCACATGAACCTGAAACCTAGGATTGAAATGGAAGCCTAACATATCCATTATCTTCCAGTTTCCAAGGTCATGCAAGGACTTTCATAAGTCAAGCTTTGAATCCTTTGCCTCCACAAAGACATTTGATCTCAGAAACATGCAACACACTGACCTTGACCTGCAGGATGAACTCTGTAAAATGGATGCCATCTGTGGCTGCAAAGAAAATATCATCAGTGAGAGTCTCAGAGCCATCATGACGATATCTGTGAAGAAAGATTATAGAGCTACACAAATTTTTCACAGATAAAAAGAATACATGCTTTCTGGTCATGCCCTACAATGTGTATCCCTCCCAGTATAAAAAGCTGCTCCCTGTGTAAGTGTGTCCAGCTAACATTGGCGATTTTGGATCAGAGTTTCTCCAAAGGGCTTTTGGGGTCTCCTACAAGAAGAAAACCCCTAAAGTAAATAATTTATCAGTCAGGAAAAAGGTTTCCCTAAGGCTTTGTCATCTACGTCCTGGCTGCTTGTGAGGTGTCTACCAAACACATATGTCATCACTGTGGTAAGTGCCTACTTTCTAAGTGATTGAAATAGAGCCAGGGAGCTCTAACTCTGCATGCACGTGTCATGTCTTGTTCTGCCCACAAATAAAGAAGCAAAATTTTCAGCTCTACATTAATCGACGTTAACAAAAGTTTTCTTGTAAATTAACCAAGCTTAATAAACACACAACTTCCTTAAAAGAAAAAAGCTGGCAGCAGTGCCCTCTTCACTGCATGGCTCAATACAGAATTTGTCTCCTCACCTGCATGGGGGAGCACTTTATAGAGAAACCTATCTACAGCAGGCATTCTGACTCCCATTTCCTAGCCACACAACAGCTCATTTCATGGTGACATTGCAACCCCAAGGCTCAGCCAGCAATCTTGTCCTGGAGCAGCCCTGCCAGAGCTACAGTGAACATTGCTAGCCTCTGCACCCTGAACCACTTCAGGTTTTATCTCATTACACTGAGAGCCTCTGCCACCACAAAAGACAGCTACCACTCTTCTAACCTGACTGCCAGAGTATGCAGGTCCTCACAGGAAAGCCTGTCACTTCCATTCATGGGAATGTCATCCAGCTCCACTGCCCCATGCTGTGGCTGCCTCTGCAGGAGCAGGAAGAGATGCTCTCGTTTTGTGTCTGCATCAGAGATGAGAATGTGTCCCTCTGTAATAGGGGTCATGCCACCCTCTTCCACTCTCAAATGGGTTGTAAAAACCTGCAGGGAGGAGAAATGCTGAGCTGTCTGTGCTGCTGCACCTCTAAACACACGTCAAACAGGGTTATTCCCATTTGCTGTGCTATAAGGATGTGTGACATCTTAAAAAAAAAAAAAAAAAAAAGGATATATTCATTTCTGCTATGTTAGAAAAACCTTGGAAAATTACCAACAGTGGGCATAATTACCAATATGTGTATCCTAGTTTTCAACCCATTCCTGGAGGCTTCTGACCTCCATAGGCAGTAAACAACACAAAATATAGGGATGCAGTTTTGCTAACCAAGATGCAACACACATGTTTTTGTACAGATACATGGATGCCAAAGGTAGTCCTCAGCTTAGCACAAAAAATAACTGCACACTCACCAGACTTTACCTTCTACTTTCATCCCAATGCAAGCGGTGTGCAAGACTCTGAAACCCTGATTTCATGGAAAACTCATTTTTAATCTCAGTAAAATCAGAATATTTCTCTGCATTTCTGTTTATATCCAAAGCAATTTCCAAGCCCTTCCGTCTTACTTTCCCCACCACTCTACCTCTGGGGCTTGATTGTCCACAGGAAGAATTGTAATATTGAAGCAGATCCCATACAAAGTGCCTCCATGCTGATTGCTGACAGAAAAAATAAACTGGACTTGCTGAGGTTCAGGTCCAATGTCCTGCAGGGGTGGCATGTAAGCAACTTTCATATAGTTCACAGCATGCTACAAAAAGAGAAGAGGAGTGCATGTAAGGAGATAAAGGGGCTATCCATAATCCATGATATTAGGGACCTTTATCATCCCCTGCTTAGGTCTTATCCAGCCATCAAAATAAATTTCAGAAATTTTACATGTACTCTTTAGCTATGGGCCATACCTTGATTAAGTGTATCTTTAGATACAAATGAGGGGAGTACAGGTTCTAGTACTCACACCTGTACCAAAAATACAGATACAGTTTAGAAGTGATAGCAGAGGTGATGGCTTGAATTTCTTTATGGATCCCTTTAAAAATGCTGGCCCAAGGACCTTTTCTAACCGTGACTTTAAATAAACAATTCATACATCTAACGTCTCCCATAGCAGCTGAGTTTGACCTCATCAGTGTGAACAGTAATGTCCTGTGTTTCATGATGAGGACAGACCAGTGATAGAAACATCAAAATCTTGCACCCAGATACTCACACGGTTTAGGATCTGTAGGCTCAGACCTCTCATTGTGGTACAGCAATGGTCATTATGACACTTCAGCAATACAGCAGAATATAAAACAGGCCCTTTTAGTAATACGTATCTGTCAAACTACAAAATCGTGAAAACTGAAGTTCAAAATCCTGAAAAAATCTGTTCCTACCTGTTCCATCCTGTACTACATCTACCGGTAGAGACACTGAGATGAAGTGGGAAACCGTTCAAGGTCTCATTTCCACATTTTTTGTAAGTTTTCATTCCTCTTACACCATGCGAAGCCAAATTCAGCCTACCCTGCTGGTTTTAGGACATTTGTGTTTGTATATTGCCAAACTGAAGCATGATGGAAATTGTTTTAAAATCTGATATTGGAAAAGCAGAGTTTTGAGCTTCTTAAGCAGAGCTTGTGATAGTACTGCTTCTCAGTTTTCACCTCTTGTTTTCCTGTCAAATAAAAGCTGTACACATAAAACTTTCAAAATTGTCTAGGACTCATTATGGTATGAGGTAACATAACAAACCTGAGTAAATGACTGGAGTGCAAGAGCAGCAGGATCCTTGACCAATTTGGGGATGGTGTCCACCATAAACAGCTTCCCAGCATCTAAGTAGCTACACAAAAATATGTGTCTCATATCTTGGCTAGCAATACCAACAAACAAGAAAAATAGCCATGTAGTTCAATCTTGCATTTCAAATTAGCTTCACACTTCCAACTTCATTGAAAGGAAAAACATTTTCCTTTCTTCCACCCTTGTTATCCATTTAAACATTACCACAGAAAACTGACCACACAAAATACTTTTCAGGATAATCATGAAAAATCATCTCATAACTTATAAGTCAGCTCTGGAATTGCTGCAAGTGTGTCTCTACACAGCCCAGATACCATTTACACCACCTGCAAACCTCATTCATCACATTCTTATTACTTGCACACCTGCATTTATCTTTAAGTAGAAAAAATAATTGTTTCTATTTTGATGCATCTTATAAACTCTGAAATTAACCAGTTTCAAGCAACCCAGCTTTCCAACAGCAGTAACTGGTAAACTGCATAACTATGTGGCTATTTGACTGATTAGGGAAACAGCCTTCTTCCCCAGCTATATAATGATCCTTTGCTGCTTGAAGTCAAAATTTAAAGTGTTGATCTTCAACTTAAGCCATAAAAAAGTCTGGATTTAAAACTTTTCACTTATCAAATTGTTGCTGATGCTCTAATGGGATTACAGCATCAGTGATGTAAACTGCTACTACACCCATTCATTCTATACCTCCCTTGCTCCCACAGGATGTTCTGCCTGTTTTCTGCTCCACAGCTTCCTAGTCCACAATTAGAAGTGCCTGATACATATTCTCGAAAAAGCTGTAGCACCTCCTCTACTCAGTCTGGGGCAGGCACAGGTCAGCCCCATTCTAACAGTTAGAAGAGGTGCTGCAACTTGTGCTTGAGGCTGTACAGGATCCCACAAGTCACTGTAAAGTGCATATCAAACAAAAGGAAAGAAAATATTTCAAAAGATTTCCCGCTTATTTCATGTTCAACTATACATTACCTATTTTTTATTACTCTGTGTACTGCTCTGTTGCTTCATGCTCTAGCTTACCCTTAATCATCAACAGAAGAGCTGCATCCAGCTATTGTCACCTCCACTTTCAACAAACAGATGAAGCACTTGGGGCACAAGAATGTTACTGCCACTGAGGCTGCTCCTCTTACATGGATTATTCCCCTGTCCCATCTGAAAGGTATGTCAGGTTGCACCTACCCATGGGTGCAAGAGAAAAATGGGGAAGTGGTTATGGTGTATGTGAGCTCCCTGCCTTGCTCTTCCACATCTATGAAGTGGAGATGTTTCTTAGTTATGTGAGAAATCTCAGTCTCCTTAAGAACCAGGTGACGGGTCACTCCTGGAGCTTCTCTGGGTAGCTGATCATCCACAGGGATAATGTGAACCATCATCACCTGAAATTGGAAGAGAGTAGAATCATCAGCCATTCCTCTCAGTCACTGGAGAAGAGATTTACCAACATGCACATAAAAGTTGATCACTGGACTATGAGATACAGGATGTGGCTGTCATACCATATCATCAACACATGAGTAATAGAGGTATATAATAGTTAAAGGCAAATGAATCTTAGTGGTTTCCCTTTAAATTAAATGCAAGTTTAAATTCAGTATGTTGGATTCTTGCATGAAGAAAATAGTCTATTCTCAGCTGACCTCAGGAGGGTTGTTTAATTTGTTTTTACTGTCTCCAAATACAATTTGTATTCAACATTTCAATTTATAGTATAGAAAGAGCTCTTTTCCATGAACTTGTCTCTATTCAGCCATGGAGAGAATTACCCCATTCAAAACAAGAACAAGAGCCCAGAAGAACACTGTTTGTGGTGATGATTGTCATCAGAAAAAATCTATACCAGTTTTATTTGAAAGCCTGTCAGAACATGTAACATATCAGCCATTTGAAGAAAAAATTCAGGAGACTGCAAAGATGCTTCAGTTTCATACCTGTGGCTCTGAGAGATTAGGAGGGTCATGGCTATCACATAGCACAAACTCAAGGGAATCTTCAAATACTTCTCCTCCCAAATGATGATAATAAATTATGCCATTAAATAAATCTCTCTGAAGAAAACTGTTGACAGAATACCCTGTTGAAATGAAGAATACATCTTCCATTGAACGCTCCACAATTTTAATACTACATTAAAGTTATGCATTAGCTGTGCAAGTAACTGGGGAAGTATAATATCCTCTTTTTTCACCCTAACTGGAGCAAGTCCTTTGAATTGTTCTTTCATTGTCTTCCACATTCTCTGGAGATCACCAGCTTCTTTTCTGTGTCACAGATAATTCAAAAAATGAAGCAATGCAGCAAACAGGCCAAAAGCCCTTTTCAGAAGTCAGAAGAAAATTTGCAGGACTAGCAGCCTCTACACCCTAGCAGGAGTTTCTGGATTGCTACATGGAACGAGAGCTTTTTCATCATTTACCATAATTAGCATCATCTATTAGCTCTTAATATGTCACAGATCCTTGCATGTGAACTAACTAGCCCAACATTTTTTCCCAGAGAAAAGTACTGTAGGAAAATAGAATGGAAGAACCACAGAATAAATTGTGTACACAGGTACAGTTATCCTAGTGCAAAGACCAACATTAACTAGTGGCAGGGTTTTACACTACAATGAAAGAAGTCCAAATTTGGCATTATTTGTCCTGAGCCAAAATAAGATGTCTGACTGTATGTCATGGGTTAAAAAGTGATTTTTCTCCTGCAAGGAGCTTAACGGCTTCTTTCAGGTATGAGAGAACCAATTAGCTGGCTAGTTCTAAGATGGACACTCTGTTTAGACACTTAAGAAGCTGAGTACATCTCTGTGATTCACATTTAAGAAAGGAAAAGCCCGGGAATCTCTCTCTTGCTTCCAGCTTCTGAACAGGTAGCAGGGGGCCCGTGCGGCCTGGTGGGGCCGGCCGGGCCCAGGCCAGGGCCAGGCCGTCTCAATCGGGCCAGGCGCAGCTGAGATCCTGCCGCAGCTGAGTCCTGGCCGGGCTGCTGAGATCCTGCTGCAGCTGAATCCTGGCCTGGCTGCTGAGATCCTGCTGCAGCTGAATCCTGGCCTGGCTGCTGAGATCCTGCTGCAGCTGAATCCTGGCCTGGCTGCTGAGATCCTGCTGCAGCTGAATCCTGGCCTGGCTGCTGAGATCCTGCAGCTCCTGCCTCCCCCTCTCTCTGGGAAAAGTGTGCAGCAGCTTCGGCTGCTGCCCAGCAGAGATCATGTGACCAAAAACAGAGCCCAGGTGCACAGATGAATCTTACAAATATAAATCCTCTCTCAAGTAAGAGGAAGAGAAAGAGTGAGAACACGTGAAGAAACCAACATGGAGACTCTGAGGTCAGTGAAGAAGGAGCTGAAACCCAAAGGGAGAAAAAAGAGGAGATGTTTTAAGCTTAAGTTCTTTTGTAAGGCCATGGTGATGGACTATGATATATCAGACTATTCCTTCTAACTCATGAATGAAACTGGAGGGATGCAGCATGCTAACTGCAGCCTGGGCAAAAGTATCCATGCTGAAGCAAGCAGATGTTGAAGTAGCTGTGGTCTAATGAGAAACGAACAGAGAGAGATGGGGAACCATGCCACAGAGATGAGAGAGATGAGAACCCTTGCCCTAGGGATAGATAGAAGAGAACCCTTGCTCCAGGGATAGGAGAAACCTTACTTCCAGAGAGAGAGAAGAGAAGACCCTTTGCTTTTCTACCAGCTTGTCCTTAAAATAGTACCCCATGAGACAAAGACAAGCCCTCGAAAGCAGTTGCAAGCAGAACTGTATATCGAGGGAAGGGACTTTCACATTGCATAGATTTCTTTTCTGGGCGACTGATTCACTGTGATACTGTAGCCACGAGAGAACAGTTTTCTTGTGGAAAAGTCTCCATGGCATGGCAGGAGAGACTCCTCTCCCTAACTGAACTGAAGAAAAACTATTTTAGAGGTGGTAAGCTGGCTGAAACTCCCAAGTTTTGTCTCTTTAGGTTATTGGTGGGAAAGAGAAAATGAAGTGAGGGGAGGAGAAGTGTCTGAAGGTTTATTCTAGTTCTTATTATTTTCCTTTTAGTTCTGTTAATAAAACTATCTTTATACCTTTTAAGGTTTTGAACCTGCTTTGCATTTCTCCTAATCCTTATCTCACAACAAAACATGAGTAAGGTTAGTGGATGCATTGGTGTTCGGCCAGAGTGCTCAACCCACTACATTACATTGGTAGCCCATGTAAAGATGGCAAACTAAAACCACTACATTGTAACTTTTACTGTATTTTTTAAAGTAGAGGACAAAGAAAAGTGTGCTTTTTTTTTTTTACCTATCAAGTTTGGTCCTGGTTTCTTCATGATTTCTCCAGCCTGTGATGGCTTGGTAATATTGAATAGTATATAGTCATCACTGGAATCCATGTCTGAAGCATGAAGCATGGAGCCCTGAATCAGGATCGTCTGTCCCTCATGAACTTCAATGACCACATTGCAGATCAGAAATGGAGGGCTGTCATCTTTAGGGAGGATATTTATTGGAAACTTATGGCGAATACTGTGGGGGCCATCAAAAATTCTAAATATCACGAAGTCCTTAGTAGAATCACTGTCATCATGATGGTAGTGAACAACTCCAGCCTGAATGTCAGAGACTGTGAACATGAATCCTTTCCCTCCTGTCAAAACAGTGGAAGAAAACACATCAAAAATGTGTGGTTCAATTCAGAAAAGTATCTTTCCAGCAATATGAAGATTATTGAGGGAGAAAGATGAACAATGTATTTCTAATTAGAAAAATCAAATGTAAATTCACCTACCAAAAAGAAGTTGGTAAGTGTTGAAATAGCTAATAAGAATACAAAAGTAGCAACTGTGACAGCTGAGAAAATCCTCCAAATGTCACTGAAGGTAACTGGAGACATCAAGGATTTTTAACTGCAATTGTTTGCACTTTAATTTCAACCTCTATTTTCTTATCAGAGCATTTTACATGCATTTTAAACATCCAAGAAAATAGGCCTTATAAATAAAGATCAGGATTTCATTGCAAGTAAAATATAATGATGTGGGAATTTTGGTATATTGAGGTTATTTTCTTTAATAAGACAGTTTTATACCTCTGCTTCACTAGAAATGTTATGCATGCAGACAAATATTCAGGCAAGTTAAAGGATTCAAGAACTGCAAGCTGGCACTAATACGTGTGATCTCCCCAGGGCCACCAAGAAAACAAGCCAAGCATCCCTCTAAGGTTTTACAAAAACAAAGACAATTTCTAAAAATTGTGGTGATGTTTTCCTTGGCATGTACCTATGCAGACAGATAAAAGAGAATAAGGTACAGTCACTGGAGATTAAATATCCACCTCTGGCTGGTGCATGGTAGTCCAAGAAATCCTCAAACAAAAAACTATGCAAGGGCAGGACTGCCACCAGGAGATGGGCCCTGACTGGCTGCACAGTCTCCCTAACACTGTCTCTGGGGCTGAACCCACCCAGTACTGCAGACATCACACAGTTCCTGTCTGTAGCTTTGCAGGAGGATGATCTTGCAGACACCGGATTACTTGTCAGAAGTTTCCTGAATTTAAGTTTACTTCTGAATAGTTTCTGTTTGCTATATTCAAAACACCATCTTTCCTTTTCTTTAAATAGTTTCTTGATGTCTTTAGGTTTTGCATTTTACACGAACACATTCAACTATCAAAAACCTCAGTATTGATAGTGGCAACATGTTTCCACCCTGACAAGAGCAGTGATTTCCATTACATAATCTTTTTCCCAAGCACTGCAGCAACTCATGTGCTGCAGAGGAAAACTGGTAATATTGATAACACAGAAGGCTAATGAGTTTGAAGTCTAATTTAATTTCCACTTTTTGAAATAAACCTTAAAGCTGCCAGTAACAACCATATCCAAATGCTATCAGTATTTGCCAACAAATCAAAATCATTTGGCATTCCTTAACATCTGCAAGCAAGAATGTAAGAACTGAAAATGTATTGACTGTATTTCTCCTAAATCATGCTTCTCAACGAAAGCATAGCTGATTTCTTTAAAATTTTGCCTTTGGCGAAAGGTATATTAGGAAAGTAAAGGATTAAATACTGAATTTTTGAACATTCCTGGTTTTTTACCTATGCCTAGAATGGTTGTAGCAGGGGAAGGCAGTCAGCAGAGGGAGCACAGCTCTTGTTTCATCATAGAGGAAATTCTTCAGTGTCTCTGGAGTTGAAATTACCTACCTCTCACTGACAGCCTCCCATGCTGTAAGCCGTCAACTGTGACCAAGCGAACATTTTGGATGTCATCATTGTCTACAATTTGGAAGTGTTTCCATGTGATGGGTCGGGATTGCCCCTCTAGGAGATTGAGGCCTGCCAAGAGCAGAGAGTTACATCACTGTCAGCATCTAATGCTTCTAAAGGTGTTTCCAACCAAGAAAAAATCCCAGAATATTTAATTCTATCTACACATCTACATGTGAACGGTATTTCAGTAGAGGTTTAGATTGGATATCAGGAAAAACTTCTTCACTGAAAGAGTCATTTATCTTTGAAACAAGCTCCCTAGGGCAGTGGTGGAGTCACCATCGCTGAAAGTGTTCAAAAATAAGTAGACATGGCAGTCTATGATACAGTTTAGTGGGCACAGTGGTATTCAGATGAAGATAATTTTGGAGGTTCTTTTCAACCTTACTATTTATATAATGCTATGATTCTAAGGCCACCTTAAACTCTGATAACAGCTTCTGACACACTTGAATTAGTTCACAGCCTTTAAGGAATCTTTTTCAGAGAAATAACCAATTCTGATGTTGCAGAATGCACCTAGTGCAGGTCGTTCCATGTGCAAGCTGCACATTGTGCCCTGGATGGGGGAAAATATCTGTAGCCCCACACAAAGAGCCATGAATGGGCATAGACCTTTTGTCTGAAAAAGGGCACGGGGTGTGGCTGGTAACCCAGAGACTGCAGGACCCAATGAGAAACAAGAACAAATACCACCATTGGAACAAGTACTGTGGGGGTATAAAAGTCGGGGATTCCTTTGTTCAGGGTCCCTCCCTGGAGACACTCATTTGGTGTTGCTACTTTTGTGTTGCTGCACCAGAGTTGCATTACATAAAGGAAACAGACAGCTAGGCTTCCAATATGGGAAACCCAGACTGAGCCAGTGACAGAAAGTTGTCTGATAGTGTGCATGTGGTGAGTGTGGGAAGTTAAGCAGAACATCCATCAGGTCACTGGAGCCATGATGCTGTGAAGGGGCTTCAGTCCCAGCAGTGAAAGTCTCGGGTAGTGCAAGTGTGGCTCACAGACAGGGGCATCTGAAAGGTCAGGCAGGAAAATGTCCTTGACATCTGGTTTCCAATTATCTGATAATCTAATGAGGCACATTTCTGGACATTTGCACCGACAGCAGCATTGCACTTGAAATCTCACAATGTCTGAAACTGGGCGTTTAGATTCTTTAGTGAGTCTGCAGTTAAATATATATGTTGATCTTCCTGACAGAGGACAGTGTTCTTACTTAGACAGCCATTTCAGGTGAGGTTTCTCTGGAAGACATGAGGTACCCTCTTCTCAGCTCCTTTCCTTTTCCATTGTAGGGAAACTGCACTTTCCCTGGTGTTAACTTCTAGTCATGTTTGATCTTATACCTTTTCCTTTTGATAATTAAATATCAACACACTCTAGATGAGGCACTCTGTTTTCTTTCCAGTGCAGGCATTATAAATCTGTTTGAATTAGACTTAAACCTGTAAGCTTTCCAAGCTTTAAATGGCTGGTAGTATATCATGCCCTTTTTCCTAGTTGTTCTTTTTTGCACACTTCCATTTTAAACAACACCAACAAGCCTTGATCTTTCCTGCTACCCTGCTATTCCTATCCCATCATACATTTGCCCTTAATATTCATACTTTTTTATGTACAGTTCATTATTCAAGAAAATGCTGTATAAATAAATCCTGGGTTTCCTGTAACTCCATTTTGTCTTTATTTTTCATTCCAGATAAGACATTAGATCTTTTTCAAGTTGTTGTAACACGTTCCCTCCAAAATGGATATAGGGGAAAATAGATTTATGCTCCTTCAGTTTCATGATCCTTAGACTTCAGGTGTAAATCTGAACTTTAGAGCTTTGTCAAATATGTGTGTCAAAATTTTAATTCTGAAGCAAAATAAACTTAGCGTAAGAGATCTCACCTGTATTCCATGAAACCCGAGGGGCATTTGTATCTGTTGTTCTGATAGAAAGATGCACAGTGATTGGTAAACTCCTTCTGAAGTAGAAGTCATGAACCTCAAACTCTACCTGTTGTGGAAACAGATAAACTGCTTATTGAAAACCAAATGTACTTCAAAACACATAAGCATCTGATAATATATCAATAAACAAAATTTG
>WEKY01055908.1:0-10980 GCA_013390045.1 Picathartes gymnocephalus
CCCAAAAAACCCCCAAAACCAAACTTGCCTCTTCTTTATGATATGATGATAGCTCAAAGGCATCAAATTCAACATTCTCAGCTGATGAGTGGTAAATCAAGCTGAAGTTATTCAATTATATCTTGAGTTTTCCCTTCTCTTTCCCTGCCTTTGCTTCCCTCCCATCTTACTGCGCTTCTCACACCTGCTTGATAATTTCCCCATTAAAACAACAACAACAACAACAACAACAACAACAACAACAACAACCCCAGAACCAAAACCAAACAAAAAACGTTGTTCAGAAGCTGCATTTACAGTGAACTCAGCTGTGTTCACCTATCAGACTTGCCTATCAGATAAGATGCCTTAACAGGTACAGATCCGTTTTTGACTTTCAATGGGCTTCAAGGGTGAAAGAGATGCCAAAATACACAGATTAAGTAAAGTAGCCTCTGGAGCAGCCTTTGGGTCTATAAAATAGCAGAATTTGTGACAGCTATAAGTTTACTTGGCAAAACCTATCAGTACCTGGACATCAACCACACATCGTTGCTCATCGTAATCAGATTTCCTGTGCTCTTCTAGGCACAATTTGTTTGGTCTATCTTTGCATAAGTTCTCCATCTTTTGAAATGTTTCACTACAAAGACAGATATTTCAATGCTTAAATTATTTAAAAGTCTAAAGCTATTTGGGTCTGTGGTGACAGAAGTCAGCTGTTTATTAGCTGAATATCTGGTTTAAAAAAGAATTTTTATTTTACTCAGGTGTCTTAGCCACATGGAAGGAAGAGAAAACTTTGCGTGACCTCAGGTACTTTCTCTAGTGACCTAACTAAAAAAATACTGACATGAAGGCTGGAGTTTTTGCAGAAACAGTTACAAATACAACATTTTCATTGATTCAGTACATTTTCCAATGATAAAAATGTTATTTATTAAATTTTGGGGAGGATTGAAGGACAATTCTTCAGTAACTGCTTTGAGATTTATGCTCCAGTTTCACTGAAGCTATGCCCTTGTTGGTATTTTTGAGCTATTGGTCTCAGGAAAGACTGAAGTGATAAACTATGCACAAGTACTTTTACACTGGACTTGTCTCTTGGGCATTGGAATATTTGTTCCTATGAGCTTATATTTAGAACACAAAGAGCCAGCCTTCAGTAGGTCATAAGAAAGAGATATTATATTCAGAGTTAGCATGCAGAAGTGAAATATAATGATATATACACATTATATACATTATATTACCAAGAGCAAAAGGGTCAAAATCAAAGCATTCTGGAGATACAGTTCTTGGAAAAAAAGGAAAGAAAGAGAAGGAAAGAGATAAGGAAACAAGGTGTACTTGGCTAGTATAATTTTCTTCATTGCAGCTCATATGGTGCTGTGATTTAAATTCCTAACCAAAACAATACTCAAATAATACTCGATAAGACACTTCAGTGCTAGCAACAAGGCCTTCATTGTGTGTCACAGGGACACACAATTTTGTGACATACCACTTGTTGCGCAATGGGTTGGGAGCTGACACAATCCTGCAGACAACCTGAACCAACAATAGATACTCCATATCATATAATGTCGTGATCAGCAACAAAAGGAAAAAGAGGGGATTTCAAGAACATTAGGTGCCTTTTTTTTTTTTTTTGAGAACTTACTGTGACATGGTAATGNNTTGTCTTTACATCACTTCTTTTGTTCTGTTTTCATCTCTCTTCTTAGCTTTTTCTTCAGATTGTTTGTTTGTGTTTTTGTTTTGTTTTGTTGTTGTTGTTTCATTTGTTTGGTTTTTTGCTCGTTTGGTTTTCGTTGTTTGTTTGGGTTTTTTTGTTTTTATCCAGACACCCAAGATTTCATGCTTTTATTCTTCCCTTCCTCTTTTCTCTTCCCACGGAATGATGGGGAGACAGTGACTGAGCACCTGTATGGTGCTTCGTTGCCCACTGGGATTTACCAAAACCAGAAGGCAATGATAAAGCTAAGGAAAAAAATCATACTTATTTCTGATGCTCTTTATATTAGGGTATATGCATATTTCAGTTGTAGCTTATTAATTAAAATGTGAGTGAGAAAATTTTAAAAGGGCAGTGAATTACACTGGTTGTTAGCAGATACTTCAAGATTACAATTTCAGGGAAGAAAAGAAGGCTTAGCATAGCTTTGTGCTCAGAGTTATACAGACCTATATTAATCTTGAAACTGTAACTGTTCCATCGTGTAAAGGATTGAATAATGAAACTCCTTTTACAAGCCTTACTATTTTGTGATTCTTTTGACTGCTTAATAGCACCACAAAGCTGTTACTTTTGAAATTACTGAGCTTCATGGCTATCTGTATAGTTGTTAGAAAAGCAGATCATATTCCTATTCAAATATCAAGTGTCCCTTTTTATTTGTAAACTCAACTCAGGAAGTTTCACCTAGAGGAATAGATGCTCATGCAGCTTATCCTTAATATGTGAACACACATTTCTTTCTGAAATGCATTAAAGAGATTGTCTTCATGGTTTAATTTCCTCATATTAAGCTCCTGTCATCTGACAGGAAGCTGGATAGATGACAGAAACTGAAAATAGTCTTCTTTGACAGACTAAACAAGTGTCACCTTCAGTGGCGGCCTTCAAGACGAGTATTTTTCTTTAAGCAGTGTTACCTTACTGTACTTCTAGATGAAATCTGTTGGCTTATTTGCAATGGACAACTACTTTAAAACAAAATCACACAGGGATTAATGCCTTCTTATACATTGCTGTCCCCACAAAGAGCTCTTCTTATGTATCTATCTGCTACTTCCTCAAATAACTACGTTTCTTACATAACCCCATATTCAGACATTGATTTCCCCTTTGCTATCATACTCCATTGGTTCCTTAAGTCTTGATCAAGTTTATTTTCCCTCAGTCCCATTTGTATCTCTTTAAGTGGCTTCTTTGAAGTGCCCTTATTTGAACTAAATATGAATTTGTCAGCATTGCTGAGAGCCAGCATATATAATATATAATTTTCTTTTTATTTAAGATTTTTAAATTGTCTGCACAACTCTTTCTCTGTAACCCAGGGACAGACCTGACTAGGATTTCATCTTGCAGTATTACTTCTTCCAGGAGCAGTAAACAGGGAAAACCTTCATGGCTTGCTCTGTCTTCAGATGCAAGAGAGTAATTAACCAGAACAATATATATTCACAGCAAACGGAACCTTACTGACTGGAAAGAACCACTGGGGATCCTCTGATCTTCTGTTATGTTTTAAATGTCTCAATATCCCCATGGAGACCCCATAGTCCCTCTGGGTAATGTCTTCCAGTGTTTTCCCATTATCACGGTAAAAAAAAAAATCTCCATGCACCTTGTAGAATTTCCCATTCTCCAATCTGTGTCCACTGACTCCAGACCAGTCACCACATACCTCCAAGAAGACTGGCTCCATCTTCTCTGTGCCCTCCCACAAAGTATGTGAGGTCTCCCCTAAGCCTTCTCCCCTTAAGGCGGGAAAGACCTCAGAGCCTCTTACAGCCCCTGCTTGCACACCATGTGTTCCGTTCCCCTCATCTCAGCAGCTTGATGACCTTTGCTGGGCCCACTCAGTGTACCAGTGTCATACTTGTGCTGGGGAGCCCAAAGCTGGGCACAGCACGTGGGATGTAATCTCACAACTACAGAGAAGGATTGCTTTCCTGGACCTGGTGAGTACACTTCTGCTAATGCATCCAGGCTGTCAATTTTTGTCTGTGCTTCAAGAGGGCTCTGATGATTCATGCTCAGTTTTTTTCATCAGAACATTCTGATACTTTTCTGCTAAGCTGCTTTCTCTCCAGCCAGGACTCAGCCTATAGCATTGCATGGGGTCGTTTTCTCCCAGATGCAGGATTTTACACGTTGCTGAACTTCATGATGTTCCTGTCAGCCTGTTCCTCACACCTGTCCAGGTTCCTCCAAATAACAGTCCTGCCCTGAAGCATATCATCTGTTCCTCCCAATTTTGTATCATCTGCAAATATGTTGAGAGTGTCCTCTCTTTCATCCTCCAAGTTTTTAAGTCATTGAACAATATTTTCACCAGTAGTATTAAAAGTTGTCTTTCACTGCCAATCACTGCTCTTTGAGCAACAGTCCAGACTCTTTTTCTCCCACTTCATTGTGCACTTATCCAGTCCACAACTCGTGAATTTGACTGTAAGAATACAGTGTGAGACTGTCAGAGATGCCTTGCTAAAGTCAAAGTATGGCACATCCACCATTCTCTTTCCATGCTTACAACCAGTTCTCTCATTGTAGGAGACAGGTTGGTCAGGCACAACTTGCACATAAAGGGGCAAGTAGTTAATCTGAGGCTGCTCTCTTGAAGACTAAATTGTGAGAAGGAATGTTCTTCTGCAAAAAGAGCACAGATGTGACAGAGGCCTTTGGTCCCCAACACTTTCTGTGTGAGTATAGAAAAATCACTTGTCAAGTCTCAGTCCACAATACATACATGAGACAGGGGCTTATATTAATTAAAGTCTTCTGTCCCCACTCAAAGATTTTCAGTAGTAATTAGCCAGCCCAATGAAAGATTAGTGCTCCTACTCTAAGCCACATGATGCAGTTTCCCTTTCCCCCCATTTCCAGTTACTCGTCTTGTGAGACTCACCTCACCTGGCTTCACCTTGCTATCTAGATTACCTCTTTAGTTACTGAAAAGAAGTGGGCTTTTCTAGGATATGAGTCAACTAATTTATTACTAACAGCTAATTTATTACTAATTTATTACCTGGTAATAAAAGGAGATCATATTCTAAAAATAATAGTTTTTTTTACTGTGTATAAAGAACCCTGTCTTAGTTGTAGATTTAGTCAGATAAATCTCGCACAGAAACATTTCTTTTGAATTTCCCTAGGATATTTCTATTACAATTCACTTGTTATTAAGTGGATAGGAAGAAAGTATAAATATAGATTTACCTCACACTTAAAGTATTCCTATTCAGAGATCCTTGAAGATTTTTGCATAATTTATGGTAGATTATATCTCACACTAATAAATATATGATCGAGTTTCCTTCTGGTGCTATTAGTTATGTTCTATTTGCAATGTCTGAACAATCTGGTTCCTTTTGCTGCTGCTAGTATGAGTTTTTAGGCATTTTAGAAACATGTCAGTTTTTTAAGGGATGCAATCTTGCCTGAGTCAAAAATAATGGAGTTTTTCTATTGCCTTCAATATATGCAGAATCTGGTCTTCAGTCTTTTCACTCTAATATGATTCTAATTATGTTACACTTTTGTCCTTCTTCTGTGTTTTCCCTTGCAACATTAAACTTAATTTGTTAATTACCCAGCATTTGCAAATTACATGGCAAATCTGGAACTCATTTCCTTTGCTGCTTGCTCTGTGTCCTCCCTCTTAAACAAATGGAGTGATAAGCATATGACTATTTTTGCTAAGCTTTATGTACTTTATTAAAGTCTGGTACACAGTGGTCCCCCTAACAGCCTTGTCAGTTTACCTTATACAAATTACTTTACTTTAGGTTTGCCCTGATTCAAAAAGACACTTAGGGTTTCAACTATCTGCAGTTGTGTTAGGAATAATAATGAATTTAATGAGACTGCTCATGATGAAAGTTAGGTTTGTCTGTAATTACAATTTGGTTGTCAGGGCTGATTTCAGAATAATTTATTACAAGGATAAAAACATTTATGAAATTCTGTAAATACTGGAATAGCTGTTTACCAAATGCAAAAATGGCACGTCCAAAAGAAATAAGTTTTGAATAATGAAAGTGATTTAAATGCATAATCCCATCCTTTACATGTATTTCTTGAAACACTGCTGAGCACCACATTTCTGCTGGGGTAATCATTTATGTCAATCTAAGATTAGCTACATAGAATATCTTCTGGAAGATTATTCAACGACTGATATTGAAAAAGCCAACCAAACAAAACTCTTTTTGTAAGAAATCAAAATCTCTTTAAAGGTTTTGTCCACTTCTACTCTATTCATAGAGTTCTCCTTGATACCGTCAAGAAGAATGTCAATTGTAATGCAGATATCTCTCCAACAAGAAGTGTACTGAGATCATAGGATCAATTTTCATAAGCAATTGAATAGCCATCTGTCAGCAGTGATGTTTTGTTTGGACATTTTAATGAACTGAATCACATACAAACTAATGATCTGTCAGAAGTTGAAAAGTCATAGTCCCCTTACCAGTCTTTATACCCTTTAGTACTCCAAAAGGTTCTATTTCGTTTTCCTTCTGTTTTCTTTTCTATCATTATTTTTTCATAGTGTTCCTTTTTAACTGTCTTCCAAGCCTTATCCTGAAGTCTTATTTTTCACAAGATATTTGGTTTTATTCCATGTTTATATTTTATGAGGCATATTTACGTTCTCAAATTCGACTCTATCTCTTGGGCATTGAACTAATAACACTAATAGTAAATAACAACTTCATCTCCAGGCCAAATTAGACCTGAAAAATGAACATAACTATGCTTGGTTCCCCATAATCATCAGAATCGTTCTTTAAGTGTTCATAGCTTTTGGATGCACCACCCTGGAGGTTCAGGTCTCAGATGACATTTCGAAGATTCCCAGGTTTGGAGGCTTGTCTCTGCAGCAGGAGTTTCCTGATGCTCCAAGAATCCTTACTGCAACTGCAGAGCTGAAGAGCATTTAAGCCAAAGATCTGGGGCTCCCTCCCCCAAGAACAGAGAGCAGTGACAATCTGGCAGCCCTGCAGCCACAAGTCTGGGACTCAAAGAATCTGGCTGCAGGGCCTTCCACACGCCAGCATCTGCCTGCAGCTCTGCAGCTCAAACCCCTGCCCATCACCTGGTATCTCCTGGCTGCAGAGCACCTTCATGGTGTGCATTCACTGAGCATTTATGCTCCATGAACTAGAATAATGCTTAGTAGTATTTTTAGGAAGCTGGCTTCTAACTATGTTCTGGCATGCTCCATTATTTATTGCACAAATTCTAGTAGTGTTAAACTTTCTATAATATCAAACATGAAAAATTACAGTTTGCAATATTTTTATGTCTTTCTTCTGTCCTTTCATGGCAATGTCTACAATCATCACTAGAAGGAAAAGTTGCATTATCATTCCCTGTTGTAATTTGCTGTTGTTGACTGCACGCCTTACTGCAAGGGTCATAGTTTTAAAGATGGATATCTGATTTTGGCTATGTACAGCTGTTGTTGTTCATGTAATGAAAATACTTGCAGTCAGGTGTGTATGCAAGGGCGTATGGGCTGAAAATTCAAATTTGAGCCAAAGCTGCAAATTATTCATCCTAGATACTCATCAAAAATGCATTCTTTCCCTCCATTCAGCCTTATTCCATGTCTTTCTCACTTGCAAAATAAACCCCATGTAATGAGCTTTGGTTATTCCCTTTTTCCCCTGTTCTTTCACTCCTAAGTCTATCTAGAGCTTCTGGGAGTACTGACTGTAAATGTACCACCATCCTTTCAATTAAGCTGTGATGTGGTAAATATAAGCATATATAGTAATTTTCAGCTGCCTTTTTTTCAAGTTTAATTCATATTCTAAACATGCATCAACCAGCTCTTGAGTTTGCCACTACAATAAGGATTAAGTATTCATTTGGCATGCTTATCATACACTGGCTACTGCTACTGCTATACTAGGGGAACCAGATAGAATAAAAAATCTCACACTGAATTTTTCCAAGAATTTTTTCTTTAAAGAAAAAAACTTGGAAAACCAGTAAGGAAATAACAATAATAACAGAGATGTTTACAGCATGGATTGGAAGATGTGTTTGTCCTTGCTGATGGAATTACCTATCCTCACATTTAAACCTACTGTTTTCAAAGGTGTATGATATTTTCTGACATGAAATTTCTGAGGCAGCAGTTTAATTGCTCCTATTAGCACATGAAACAATGACTAAAAGTCTCAGTGTTATACAGCAGGTTCATCTTAACTGTTGTTCATCGTATTTCATTCCTTTTGTAAAAATTCTCTAAATCACAACATTCTTACCAGAATAAAAAGAAACCTGAAAACCAACCAACCAAATTAAAAAAAGCTTACCAAAATCACCACCCCCAAAAATCCCCAAGAGCCCCAGCTACTAGAAGAGGTCATGGAAATTTCTTTCCTTCTGGAAGCCTTCTGATAGCTAAAACGATCTTCTTTTTATGCCTCTGAGCTACAGTATGCAAAAGTCAGTACTACTAAGATATAATTAGAAGTGTAGGATAATTCTAATGCTGTTTTACAACTCATGAAATCTGCTTCAGCTCTGTCTACAACCTGATTACCATGGAAACCATTGCTGGCCAACAGAGTAATTCTGATCAAAAGGAATTACTATTAATCTTCCCAGTCAAGGGTGGATGGAGGTCTGGACAACTTATGTTAAATTTTCTGGTACAAGCTGAAAGGTTCAGTAAGGGTAAATATTAATTCCTAGATGGTTAGAGAGCAAGAGTATTTTGTTAAGAGACAAGTACAACCCACTGTCCAAAATTCAAGTACTAGCAGATTGCAATATGAGCATCCAGGAATTGGACATAAATAAAGATAGTTTTCTGGATGGTAAGGAGCTACAAGAAAAACTGACATGAGAAAATTAACTGTCTGTTTCAAGGATAGTCAAATGATAGTTTAAAACCTAATGCTGGAAGGAAAAAGTAGTAAAAATATTGTACACAGGTTAGTGTTTAGACAGGTAAATATCTATTCTTGCCAAAATATACTCAAGTCACAAAAAACGCTTCTGTTTTTCATAAACCCCCTGAAAAAAAACAAAGACAAAAACAAAAACAAACCAACCAACCAACCAATCCAAAGAGAAAATTTCCACAGTTTGTAACAAACCATGTATTGAAATCTGCATATTTTACAGAGATTAGAAGAGAGGTCATAGAATCTGAATTCAAAATTCTGCTATTTTAAAAAGCAGTATTTTTTTTTATAGCAAGACTGTGGAAGCAGAAGAGAGGCCACCATTCTCCAAGAGTTCCCTGTCTCTTGAAACATGTGCAAATTGATCAGCATTTGGTGTTTCTAGACTTGAGAAATTTTCCAGTTCAAAAATTTATGTTTATAGCAGACAATACTCACACAATCATAGAATGTTTTGGTCTCGAAGGGGCCAATAAGGGTGACTTAGTCTAACCCCCTGCAATCAGCAGGGACATCTTTAACTAGACTAGATTGCTCAGACTTGGAATATTTCCAGAGGTGGGGCATCCACCACCTCCTTGGGCTAGTTCTGTTAGCATTTCGACACTTTCATTGTGGAAAAACTTTCTTATATCTAAGTTGACCAATGTTACGAAAACATGATTCTTGTACAATAATAGAATTGTAGAATTCCAATTTTCTTGTGGTTCATATTCAAAAAGTTTCCCCTTAACTTTCTTAAAACTTAGAGATGTGTTTTTTGTGAGGACATTTGTCAGGTTCTTTTCAGAAATGTTGTTTCATGTTAGCTTTGTGTTAATTCAACTTGGAATATTTTTCTTACCCAAAGAGAGGTTTTAAAAAGCATAAAATATCACAAACTTAGAATCAGGAGATAATGAATGAGGAATTGATAATGAAAATAACTGTTATTGCAATAATTTTGTTCTGCTTTAGATAGAATGAAAAAGTGGTTTTTACTTTTTAATCAGTAAATAAGTGTTATTTTACTTTTTTCTTGTTTATTGGAAGAATGAAAATTAGACTCTTAGTTCTCAGTGAACTCACTTACAATTAAATACATTGATAATTAGCAATTATTTCTCTCAGTAAAGCTGTTCTTCCAGGCTATTTCTGTATGCAGTGGGTTCAGGTACCTTCAGAAAATTATTTAACTCCATCCTAAAATGGTGTTATTAACCTAAATTTCAAAGTGGCCTTTTATTTCCTTTAACTCTAAAGACAGCACAGGCAATATGTTCAATTTTCATTTTGAAGATTAACCTAGGTGAGTGAAACTTGCACGTGAAGATCTTCCCAAATGACTATTTGGTGTATAACCACTTGTTCTCTTTGTCTAGTACTGCGCCAGTGACTAAAAAAAACCACAGGCCACACTGGTATAAGTTTTCTCTGTAGAACAGATTGGAAGATTAATAACAGGCTGGGCTGGAAAGCTGTTGGGAATAACAAGGAATGCATCATTTTTAGTATAACAACATACTAAGGCCATGGTGACAGAAGGGTTGGTTTTAGGTTTGCATTTTGGTTTTATTTTGTGTATGTGTGACTGGATTAATACTGACTGTCTAAACATGGTTATTTTCTTAGGTTTTGTATAAATAAAAAATGAAGGAAACATTTTGCCTGCTCTAGTGATTTGGAAGATGAAAGTAGGTACTAGTATGTTGGAAGCCAAAAACATGGGAGGACTCTGTACCTCATCATTGTACTTTATAATATCAGACTCTCAGTTTCCCAATGGGAAATAAAATAGGACTTCTTTCTTACTGTCTTCACCCTTGGTGGCCAATTAAAAGCTTTTTCGGTTCCAGCTGAAGACTTGGCAGGTCTGCTGTTTTGGCCACAATATGATGAGGAGTATAATGAAAGTTAAAGTTAAATTACAGTTCAACACCTGTGGCTGGCTTGGCTCTGTATTCACATTTGACACCAAGCCAAGGCAAAGCCAGAGTGAGAATCTTCTAATGTTGTTTCTTGGCAGTCAAAGTCACCTTAAATATCAGTTAATACATTTATCTTTTCTCATTTATACAGTTAGCTCCAATGCTTTGACTTCCATCTTGCTCAAAGAGACAAACTAGGACCTTGGCATGATTCCATTACCACAGGAATGAAGGCTGAAGGCTGAAGGAGTTATTCAAATTTAAGAGAAATTTACTTTCTGAATGGAAAAGATGAAGTACAGCAGTTCTTGAACTTTATCGTGAGGCACACTCTTGTTTTCTCAAAATCTGTTTTGAATTTTTTTTGATGGGTGTCTTGGTTTAATCCTCACCAGTAACTGAGCCTCACAGAGCCACTTGCTCTCTCTCCCCGCAGTGG
>WEKY01055922.1:0-10935 GCA_013390045.1 Picathartes gymnocephalus
GGCTGGTGTGAAGCTTAAGCATTTGTTCTGGTTTTATTATCCTAAATTCATGAAATGTTACCACTTTATTAACTAGTCCATACTCTTCTCTCTGCCTAGGCAACAAAGAGAGATTAAAGAAATTGCTGTTAGAAGGTATTTCCAATTTGATTTAACAATAAGAAATTACTGGAGGATAAATATTTTTTATACTAGGCATCATCTTATAAAATCATTCTTTCCAATGATCTGCAGTTGTTGTGCCATGCTTTTATCCAGTATCTTTTCTTTCAATGTGGTTTCTATTTGAGAGTTGATTGTCACATATGTATCAATATAGTTTTCTAATTAATTTGTTGTTGTTTGAAATTCTGACTATGCAAGCAATATTATTTTTGTTGCTTTTGAAAGCCAGTAAAATGGAAATAGTTATCTCAAAGGGACAAAACAAAGAAAAACCACTGAAGGTATTTTAGAAATTCCTCTCATTTTGTTTTTAGAAGATTCTCATTTAAAATTCAGCAAAGGGCAGTTTATACTTACAGATCTTCATGTATACATTTAATCCTATGTTGAGTAGTATTCAGGTTTAAAAACCCCAATATTTTAATGCATTATTGTATACCAGCTACAATTATTGAGATGTGTGTCTCCACCTGCCCTTCCTTTTTAACTGGAGCCAGGGTAATAGCAGATTAAAAGTCCTCATTTAATAGCTCTAGGGGGAAAGTAACTGCTTGCAAGAAAGAACAATTATTAAGCCTGGCTCAGGGGAAGGTCAAGTGACACAGAAGCAAGTTTATGGGACCAGAGAAATGCAAGGAGACAAAACTGAAGGTTGTAAAAGGAGACCAACATATAGAAAAGGAGTAGATTCTTCTGAATTTTTCATGAAGTAAAAAAAATTACAAATAGAAAACCATCCCTAAGCTTTTAATAAATCTTTCAAAAGGCTTTTTAAGAATGGAGTTTGAAATACTCAGGTATGATTTCAAGTTGTGCTTTTCAAAGCATGTCGCAATTGCATCTGGAGAAGTAATGCTGCTCTATGGCTGTGCAGAAAAATAGATTAATCTTTGTGTTGTCAAAGCCCTGTGCATGTAGGCACAGCAGGCAGTATTTCTTTCATAGTAGTCCTAGGGTTTGTTTGTAAACCAAGCCATGATTTGAATAACACATTATTGAGAGGGTTGCTTTTTAATTACTTTCTGCAAAATATTTACAGTTAAGTGAAGGGAAATAATATAGATTTGGTGATTGTATGCTTGCTTTTCTGAGACTGTATCAACAAGTATATGAGAATAGAGTGAAAATAGTTGTGCTGATGGGCAGCCTGAGGAACTTCAGCGTCAGAACAAGTACAGTTAGCACTTGGAATTCCATAGTATAGCTGTGACACATTTTTCTCAAGCAGTAAAAGGCTTACAATTAATTTCTTGCCATGCTTTGAGTGCCAGAAAATGAAATGATTCTTTAAATAATATTCAGCAGTAAGTCCTAGATGTCCTTTTTTATGTTCTTTATTAAAACTTTCTTTTACCTCTGTGTCGCAGTATGCCTGAACAGCATTGCTTCCTCTTAAATGCAAGCTTAATGGCATTATGGTGTCCAAAAAGAACACTCATTCTGTTAGAAGGTCTGTATATAGAAGACTAATTCTATAATTATGAGAATGAAAATGGCAATTTCTGATTTTGTGACACTGGGTAAACTGAAGTACACTTGTTTCCTGGTATTTGTTTACTTATTTTTTAAAGTATTCAAAGCAAGTTTAACAATATATGACAGAGGGTAGAGCAAAAGTTTTTCCTTTTGTGGCATGGGTTTTTCCTGGGTTTGTTTTGGGTTTTCGTTTCATTGTTTTCTTTTGCTTCAGTGTTTTTGGTAGGTTGGTTTGGGATCTAGACTTTGGTTTGGGTTTTTATTTTTTTTTAATCTAAAGCTACATTTTAAGTTGAAGATAGGCACTGGCTTTTGTGGGGGAGCTGCTGTTGTGTATTCATGATACAAGTTGTGGTATTCAACAGGCAGTGCATGTGCTCCCTTCACTATTTGTAGATTAAAAAAGAGAGTGAAGGGATGACTCCTATATTTGAAGGCTTTCAGGCCCTCTCATCCTAATTTTTTTCTGCTTGACAGCCTGAAATACAGGTAATCCCCATGCAGTTTTCTTGTTGTTGCTTTACTGCTTTTGTGGACTCCACTGGGAGATGTTTTCTTGATTTATTTACAGAACAAAATATCATTGTGAATGTGCGAATGTAGCATGTTGTAACATTCCACTTAAGGAATACTGGATAAAGTGACTTATTTTTTCTACTCAGTGCTTTTAAAAGCTTTATTTTGGGGGTCTTTTTTTGTGAAGTTACCTGTTTCCGTGTTGTTGCATGAGTGGACTACATGCATTCCTATAAACAAATACATTCTTTTAACCAAAGAAAATCCTCTGGGTTCACCCAACATGTGGGGATGTAGCTGGACACGTAACTGGATGTAGTCTGGCAAGAGTAAACAGGCAGGTGCTTTGGATAAGAAAGGATGTGATTCTTGCTCTGTAGAATGCCTCCTTGTACCCTTTTCTTCCTTTTTTCATTTGAAACCTTTGTTCTTGCTCCCCCTCTAATTTCTTGAGGTTACCATGGGAGTAGCAGGAAAGGGGGTTAAGTACATGGGTTTGAATTTGGTGAATTCCTGGCTCTGACCCTTGGACCTGTGAAGGAGAAGGAGGAGGTTGGATTCTGTCCCTCTGTCTCTGCAGAAATGTGTGCAGCCTTGTACAGAGACAAGATTCCTGGGGCTGGGAGCTGGAACTGTGCTTTGTTGCTTCCTGTGTCCGTCTTGGTGACTTAACAAGGTTTTGCTCTTTGTTGACTTTGACACAATTAATTACTCTAGTCCTAGAATGCTGGACTCATTTTCAAGGAAGGGCTTGTTTTGCTCAGTCTAATTCATTTGTCAGTAGCAAGCTAGATAGCAGAGGTCTATGGCAAAATCAAATCCACCTCTGTAGTGACTCAGCCAGAATAGGGTAATTTTATCTGGGAGAAGTTCCTTTTGCTGCTACAGGTATCTAATGTGGTATTCAAAGAGCTTTGTCTTGTAACCCTATGGATATTNTGTAACCCTATGGATATTTTCGACGTACATGCAAACTGCTGCACTTCAGGTCTTGAAATACTGAAGCCATGTGCTCAGAAGATTTTGCTGAAAGTGAGTGATTTATCTTGGGCCTAATGTTCTAACAGCCATCTGAGTTTAAATAACAGCAACGTCAATGGTTGTGAATACAGCTCTGTAATTTGAAGGCAATGGTGGACTGTCTCATTTTCTATACAAACATTTTAAATGATCCTCATGAGAAAAAAACATTAAATTGAAATTCGCTGCTGCTTAGTTCTGAGACAATATTTTTGTTTTCTGAGTTTCATCTTGTGTGTAGGAGGGGAAAATGGGCTCTTGTCTTCAGGTCTGCCCAGCATTTCTACAGGAGGCAGAGCAAAATATGTCGGCAGTGTGGAGCTGAGAGGGTGGCTGGTGGCTTTCCTTCCAGTGCTGATGGGTCTTGACAGCTTGTACAGTCTTATGTAAACAAACATGACAACTAAAATCTCTGCATTGATCCAGTTGAAAGAAATGCAGTGTAGGTTTTCTGAAGTTTAGCTTTTCTGAAATCTAAAACAAGTTTCCTTGCATGAATTCCTTTCCTGGATATGCTTCTGTGCTCTCACTTTTTTAGCAAGAGAGGCTAAAACAGTAATTAGCAGGCAGAGGATTCTTACTTGCCTGATAGCCTGGGTTAGTTCTTTTTACATCAAGTTTGATATAATTTTTGCCTCCCACCTAAGCATATACTTGCTTAGAAGCTGTAGTCATAGATGGTAAGCAGCATTGTTTTAACTGTTCAACCAGTTGAACAGTTCGGAAGGGAGAAAATGGAGAGTTACTTTGTGAATGTTGCCTAAAATTGGGCATAACTTAGCTTTCAGTTGGCCAGAAGAAAATGGGGTTAGATGATGCCATAAGACATGAGTAGCCTTCAGGAAAGATGGAAGATTCCTTGTACCTGATAATACTTCACAGCTGAGGATTGGCAAGGCAAAGCAAAGCATGGCAAAACACAGTATGCACCACTTAAGCAGTTTGGGAACAGGTCTGTGCCCAGGCCACAGAATATAACTGCAACATCTCTTACTGATGGTTTTCTGAGACTTAAAAGGAAGTTTTTCAGGTATATATTGTAACTACCCAAGATAAATTTCTGCCAGTAAAAGTACATGTTTTTGAGCGACTGGGCCATGTCCAGAATGAAACTCAGAGTCTTAAAGCAGGTTTCAACTTGCATCATTTCAGTGGACTTTGCATATAAGCATTTCAACCAATAAAAAATATATTAAAAAATAGTGTATCAGATGTGAGAAGTAGGATTTTGAAAACGGGAAACAAGGAAGTCAGTGGAAGGGATGCCAAGATCTGGGTATTGAGAGGTTTAAAAAAACAAGTCACTATGTTGTTGGGTTTTCATTTGTCTCTGTGTGTTGTTTCAGAGAGGGATATGGCTATTTGGAAGCTGAGTGTAGAACTAACTGGATTTGGATTTCTTGGTGGGGACGGAAAGTTGAAATTTTGCGAGAAACGTGAAGAATGAGAAGAATTCAGAGACAATAGTGTCTTGTATTTGTATTTATCATGAAGAGAGAATAGAGGAGATAGCAGATGAGGCAAGGCATAAGTGTTGATCTTTCTGAGTCATAGGCTGCAAGGGCAAAAAAGGCTGAAAACAGGGATGGTGAAAGTGGAGGAAACTGTTTTAACAAAACTGTTTTTATAGATTTTAACCAATACGGTCTCGATAGGAACTACTTTTAACAGGTTACTGAGGAGAAGCAAATTTTTCTCTGTGGTTTAAATGGGTGGATTTCATTTCAGGTTTTGCTACTGTGGCCAGGAACTGGTGGAAAGCATAAACCCCTCTTAGAATTTGAAAACTAAGATGTCTGGGAGAATTGCCCTGGCTAACCTGCAAAAATCCTCACCACGTGTCACTGTGGCATGACCTGGAAGAGAGAGGGAGATAACTATGGAGTGCTTGCACAACTTAGGAAGTGGGCAGATAGCTTAGGATGTTAGTGGTGTCAGAAAGGGATCTCTGTTTGCTGACATTGGGGAAGTGAACAATAATCAAGGCTGATATAAAGTTATATTTACTCACCATGACAAGGTGACCTCATCAAGGAATGGGGCCTATTGCAAAAATGCTTCTATTACCCAATAATCTGGTTTTAGAGTGACCAAGAAAATCTTCAGAGAAACAAAGCTGTACTCACTGTAAGAGAAATTAAAACTATTTGATTTGATTAGACTTTCAACAAATAGCTTGGCTTTAATGTATTCAACTCAGTATAGAGGAATTTTAAATACTGGCCCAATAACAGAAGCAATTAAGCTGGTTTTATTTCACAGTATTAAACTAACTTTGGTGAAGAAACTGAGGCCTTCTGAAACACAGAACAACTGTGGTTATTATCCTGATATACATTGTCTTCTTATAGCTCCTAATACATCAGAGAACATCAGTTACACATCAGAGATTTTAGTTTTTTGGTGCTTGGATACATTAATCATTTTCTTAAAAAAGCATTCCCCCCAACAGTGTGTGTCATCAGCACAAGGGGGGCCATATTCTTGCTCCTGAAGCCAAGCTTCAGTGCCCGTATTTGCACCTTCTGAAAGTAGTTAAAACTAGGAATGTGTGATGCGTCAAAAATAGGAAAAAGAAATTAAGTCCTCTTGCACTTTATTTGCATCCATAAAAAATGGGAGCATTACTACAATGTCATGTTTGTATAAAATTGAGCAATTGATCATGCACTGAATTTAAACTATTTTTTAATAAATGTACATGCTAAACTTGCCTGCTAAACATAGATATAGACATTACACACATGGAGAGCATGACACGGATGAAGTCAATATGTATATTATGACTATACAGTGCTACCTAAATTTCTTCTGTTGGAACTTGATTTGTTTGCATATGTAACTGATAGGTGTTAACTTGTACATAACTGGAATGTAGATCTGCCTTGAAAATACAGTCTTTACAAGACACAAAAAAATTTTGTAACACCTGACATGGCTTTTTTTTTTTTTCCTTTAAGGTCTTTTAAAAATGTAGTTTGCAGTAAAAAAGCCTCTGTTTTATATAGTTACAAAATTCACCAATATGTAGGGAAATTTCCAGTTTGGGATTTCCATATGGATTAGATGGTGGCAGATGTGCCAGCTCTGCCTCATTCTTTGTGAATTGTAGCAGCTCATGTTACTTGCAGATTTAAGAGCCAGGGTGGTTTGTGCTCAACAAAATTCCTGGGTCTTTGTTTCTCCCGTCTCTTTGCTACTCATTAGGGTTTAGGTAGTTTGACTCCTCATCCATGAAGCAGTATGGTAATTGTCAGAACTACACATGAATTATAATCTTCCTGACAATTTGCAACATGCTAATTTAGAGTGGAGCCTTTTTCCCAACTTCCATTTCCAAGGACTCTGTAGGTCTATTAAATTGTGTTTCTATCTGTGTGAATGCAGCTACTTCATTAACATAAAACATTCAGAATTACAATGTGGAAGGTCAAGAATACAAGGCTTTATTAATAGCATTTCAGGAATGATGGGTTTTATTTGGAGGGGGAGATAGAAAGGGATGGAACTTAAAAAGGAGTCTTTAAATGGGCAGTTTAAAGCTCCCTGAATATATGCATTAAATGTACAAGCCAGATTACTGTTTTCTGCCACAAGGAATGTTTCTCAAACAAACTACATAAATCAAGGTCATTGGTACAGATGGTCCTAACAATTGGTTATTTACAGCCAGAGTTTTTCTACTTGCATCCTAACAATTGGTTATTTACAGCTGGAGTTTTTCTACTTGCGAGAGCACTTTCCTGACATTAGAGGAATTATCTGTTGTGATCTGAGAGAGGTCTGAGAGAATAAAACACAATCAAGTAAAACCAAAATTGATATGGTATATTTCTGTAGAGCCTTATTTAAGATGGACAGAATGTAGTATAAGTTAAGTCTGGGACAAAGGTGCTACCTTCATTTCCTGGTTGGCAATTTTCTGGAAGGGAAGAAAACCAAAAAACTGAAGAATCTGACAGACTGCAAGTCACTTTTGGATGCAGGTAACACCTTCTAATTCTTTTCACAAAAAAACTCAAACTCCAAACTCAACAAGAAAACAAACAAACCACAAAAACCCCTCAAGACAATACCAATACGAAACCTAAATTTTCATAGCTTGCCACTATTGAAAAAATGGTTCAAGGCTCTGGTTTTCTTGTTTCAGGATTAGAACACATGGTGGTGATATGGAAGAGTCTTGGTGGTTATGCTCAAGCTATTCTTATACCCTCAGACTTTAACTAGACTTTTCATACTGACTGTGAGGTGGAACTCATCACTGGAACTTGATGGGTTTTGAGGAAAGCTTGTTTTTGGGTGAGAGAACATCAGAAACCCTTCAAAAGTGCTTTTTTGCTTTTTGTGTTATGAGAATACAAGGCTTTGGCTTTCTGCTGTCATTGTACTCCATTGAGTTGACTTTGGTGTCCAGAGAAAATATGTTATCTCTGCCGAGTTTTACCTGGAGCAGAAGCCGTGTCCAGGTTGCAGGATGGGTACGAAGCCACCGGGTGGCAGAGGAGACTGAACTAACCCACAGCTCAGTGAGCGGCAGTGCCTTGGTTTATGCTCCCGGCTGGGAAAGAGACCAGGTATAAGACACCTGAGCTCCTCGCTGCTATCTTCTAGTGGATTTTTCAGGAACTGGAGAAGCAGAGAGAAGGGAAGATTACAGTAGATCTAGTAACAGACCGAAGTATTCTGCTGACCACCTTAAATTGCTACACAAGTATTGCATTGAGAAGGCAGTGCATAATCTAATGTGCAGTTATAGGGTTGACTTGGAATAACATCCATGTCCAAAAGCAGCATATACTTTTAATCTTTGTCCTTTATTTCCTTTTTGCTTCTTATCCTAAATGTAAACTATTGACTACTTTAAAGAAGGTGAAGTGAAAAAAGGAGATCTGATTATTTCCTCTTCTCTGATGTACTGAAAACAGAAGTACTGGTATTTTTCTTCAATAAGGTACTAGTCTATTCCCATCTTCCTGTTGTGTGTGAGGGGGTCTCATACTCTGAACTCTGCTTCCTCTCCCCCCACTATCTCTGGCAAGGTTATATTTGCACTTCAGGATTAAGGCTTTAAAAGAACGTGGAAAAAAATTTTCCAAGTTGCAGCAGGGTTTCATCTGATGGAATAGTTCTGCATTCATGCTTAGCTTGCTAGATTGGTTTTAATTAGGTTTTTTGCTTGATTTACAGTGAGAGATATTTGTGCTGCAGCTCATTGCTTGAGGTCTCTGCATCTGTCTAGCACCAGCAAACTCCCACTGCCCACCATGAAGCCTGAAGCTGAATGAGACACCTAGGTGACCTGGGCGAGGGACTCAGTGGAGGAGCAGTGTTGTTCATTCTGCTCTCTCTCTGTGCCTGGGGTTCACTGGAGCACCTGGCACATAACTTGAGAGATGTTGAAGCTGCCCCATTAACTTACAGTGAGCCTCTTCAGCATACTCTCTGTGAACATTTAACTGGTAATATGAAAAAACCTGCACAGCAGCGGCTGGTGAGCGAGCCTCAGACAGCTTGTTAATATGTCAGTAGAAAAATAAGGTTATTCTTTTCCTAGCATCAATGAATAATCTAGTTTCTTGTTCCACCGAATGTGTTATTTAGCTAAGACTGAGGAAGGAGCACTAGGTGACTGGTTAACAACAGTTCCCTGGAGACCTGAGGCTGTGCAAGTTTGGCAGGAATAACACCTTTTTAAGACCACACAGATTCCTAGATGATAGCATACAGAAATCGAACAGCATGGGGAACACAGGCAACACAAGTCACTGAAAGAAGAGGGTGCTAGGAAATAATTGCTTGCTTTGTATTTTGAAGCTATTTCTGGTGTAAACTACTTATCAAAAGCAAGTGAGGGGCAGTGTCAGTGAGCCAATGTTTTCCTTTGCAGGTAGAGCCTGGGACATGCGTCTGTTCCTCTTGTTCTGGAAGTGTAATTTATGGCTGAACTGTTCTCTGATTCATAAAGTGCAGGGAAATCATTCATCTAGGGCCTGATGCTCTGATTCCATGTGATTCCTTTCATGTTTAGAGTAAAGCTTATCTGATCGGTGCTAACCCTTCTTCTCTCCAAGCTGCAAATTAAAGTAATTAGCAAACAAAGCCTGTTGTAGATTTTCCACTGAAGCTGCGAAAATACAAACAGACAGAGAAGCATCAAGGCATTTTTTCTTTCTTGTTTAAACATTATAAATGTCATTGATCATTTTATGGAATTAATCTTGCAAGGTTAAAAAACCCTAAGAGCAGAAATGGCGTGAAAATGGTAGGCTGTGAAAAAAAACAGAGTGGATGTTAATGCAAGTGCTCTGGTTGTCAGCAATTCAACCAAACAAGACACTTAAGGGTTGGCTGGCTGAAGAATATTTCTATAATAGAGAGAAATAAAGTGTGTAGCATAGTGAGTGGGATCTGAAGAGCCATTTCCTGGGAACCATTTTTGTTTGTGTCATAGCCCACCATTAAAAAAAGCGTGTCTGTATGTTCCTGTGTTTTTGTTCTGAGACTTTCCCCTCTTTGCTCTGAGCTACAATGATGTGGGAATTCCTGTGGGCAAATAAAACTTTCTAGGAAGTGTAGATGCTAAAGAAAACAAAGTGTTGCTTATTTGCATATGTGGAGTTTGACTTGAAATAGCAGCCCAGAAAACAAACTGTGAAAGTTCCTCAGTCATGATTTAAGGGAGAACAACTAGGTAACTGATTTTTTTTTTTCCATGAGGATTTTAAAGGTATGCCCTTGGCTTTTAGTGTTTGATCAAAATATGACAGATTGCTTGAAGAGATGGGTTGTTTAAAGTTTCACAGCAATTTCTTTTGCTTGCTTTACTGCATTATGGGCATGCCTACCACTGCCTTTCATTTTCTGTAATTTTAAAATTATTTTCTTTTGGTGTCTCTTGTTCTCAGTTAGGTTTAAAGGTTCTGCTGCTCAGTCATGCTGAGCTCCTGTATTGCATTACAAGGAGCAGATGCTGCAAAACCAGGAGCTGGCTACATGCTCAAGTGCCTTAGATGAGTTAGTGCTGCACTCTCTCCATGTGGGTTGGAGCAGTCTGGAGGAAACATTCTAAGGGAACAGTGTGTGCTATCCCCTTGTGCTCCTACACCCCTATTTTGAATCCTCCTATGTGGTGCTATAGGGACAAGTCTGTCTATGAAGGCCTTGTCCTTAGGTTCATGAAAGGCTCATGCATGGGCCCACAAGCCAGGATAAATGGCAGGGTTCACACATGTAAATCAGTCATCATGAGGCCTAAAAATCTGGCTTCTTTCAAGATAGTGTTTTTTACCATTTCCCTCAGAGAAAACAGTGCTAATTAAGCTTTGAAAAACTGAGCATGGAAGGAATAGAATACTGGTGCTTTCTCCATGAATAAAACATATCTTTATGCAGCAACTGTTTTCGTGCCTGAGCTGGGGTTGAACTTGTTTTTACAGGTCATACTGTTGCAAATGTACCAAACACTGAAATTTGGGCACAATTTCTGTATAACTACATAAATAACCTAATTAGCAGTCCAGATTTTTCCTGTTTTCTAATGGTGTTAAAGGCAGTATGAAACACAACTATTTTTCTTATTATATTTGTACTTGATGTTAAATGAGTCATGAAGTGAGGCAGTGGATAAAGGAGTTTGAGAGAAGGAGGGAAAACTAGTTCTCTACAGTGTCATCCTTATCTTCATTTAATGAGTCATCAATCCCTCCCCCACCATGAAACCAACTCCAGCTCTTTAGCCAAAAACTTTCATTGGAA
>WEKY01055941.1:0-26714 GCA_013390045.1 Picathartes gymnocephalus
TTTTTTTTTTTGACTTCTGAGTCATCTTGGATTTCCTGAGCTACCTTATAGCTTAAGATAAGAGAACTGAATTTTAAGGGAACAGGGAGGGTTTGCTGATTCCTATCTTACTACCTCCTTATGAAGTACCAAATTACAACACAATCAACTTCAGAATGTTTTGTAGCTTTTTTTCTTTCTGTTGCTTTTTGTAGTAATGCAAGGAAGAACTACTGCACATGTGCCTGACAAGGTGGAAGAGAGCAGTACAGAAGGTGTGCAAGGCTGAGGTTGGGCATTGGGTCAGGCAGTTCAGAAAGTGGCATAACCAGAGGGGAAACATTTAGAAGCAAGTGGAAACAGAAACATTAACCAAAGGAAGCATGTTAATTTGGTATTTTCTCAAAGGGATATTTGGATTACATTTATTTTATTAGTACTGTGATTTATAGACATAACTGGCACTTTTTTCCTGACTAGAAGCAACTCTATCTCTTGTCATACACAGCATCTCCTACAATCAAGTACAATTAAGCTGGGCTCAGATTTGCATATTGAAGTTGTATGAGCTTATTCAAGCCAACAAAAAGAGGTCTGTCTTGCTAGGCTAGACCATAATTTGAGCTAATATGCCTGTTTGTGTACAGTAATATTTTGCATATGGTTCTAAGAGATATGTGCAGCTGGGTGGCATAGTTCTGAATTATTGGAATGATTCATGGCACTGGTTTCCTTGCAGTCACCTTTTTCCTTTTTTAATAAATGAATACAGCTTCAACTCAGTAGAAATCCAGGCTTTCTTTGCACTGCAGCACAAGTATTGTTTGTTCTTTACAGCAAAGATCAAAGGATTTTTCCTTTAGTAAATAGCTGCAGGAACCACAGATCATAATTCATTGAAATTGCTTCCCCTGCTTTTTAATCTTAGAACTATACTATTGTAGAGTATTTATTGTTTTACTATGGAATCTAGATGTCACTGGCCATAGTTATGTTGATTCAGTATGGCCTTTTGTATATGTTTTTCTGAGCTACAAATGATTGCATTTAATTGAAACACACGCATTAGACCAGATGCTCCTTTGAATGGAAAAAAAAAAATTAGTAATATGGGCAGGGAAGCCTCCCCATGTTTCTGTGCAGGGCGCTTTCCTCCCAAGAAAATGCTTGAATGAGGAGGGGTGGTATAAATACACAGGTGGTGTTCTAAAAGCTAAGAGATACTGAGAGGCTTCCTTTGGTTTTAGCAACCTCCTTCCAGACTTCTGTAAAAGTCTCTGCTTCCCCCATGGAGTGGGGTCTGTCTGTGCCAAGGAAGAATCCCAACACTGTCGCGCTGACAGGAGCCTTGTCATGGTGTCTGTTGAAGTAATAGGCGCAGGTGGTTAGAATATAATGTGAATAATCCTTATTTGTCATTCCATCGACCTCTCCTGCAGCCAGACTTTTCTCTCCCCTTCACCATACACATAAAGGACGTGTTCTGTAAATCCCTGTGGGCCCTCTAATTTCTCTGTTGCAGGTAAGGAAGGAGAAAAATAAAGTTTTCCTTAGGATAAGTTTTGTGCTTTGAATTCAGTTTCCAAGTAATCTCTTGTCAACTCATATTTTATTTCTCATCTAACCTCTTTATCTTCTGCCTTTTTGTGCTAAAACAGACATTTCTTCTGTCCAAACTCCCCTCTATTTTATTTTCAGCAGTTATGCTTAAGGAAGGAATCAGAGACCTGCTTTTCCTCCCTCAGGTTATTCCCATGCTTTAGTGCCAATACTACCCTCCTACACTCCTGTTTTATGTGAAACTATCATGTTGGCATTGGGTCAAAGAAGAAAGAAACTTTTAAATGGGGGGTGGGTGGTAGTGGATGCAGTTTTTAGTCTTCCCCCCAGTTTGGAAATGGTACTAGCATGTGCATTGGAGAATATGTACAGGCCTAGAAAACAGGTCTGTTATTTAAATCATATTGAAAAATATGGAAACAGCTTGGCTTGATTTATCTTTTCTCTTTCTTTGTAGTAGAAACCACATGTTTTATCTCAGGTGTGTTCTCTTACACTTGCCAACTTCTGAAGCTGTAAAGGTGAACGTTTAGGGTGATCATTTAGGACAATCAGTGCTTTACTTGAGTTTCAAAAGAGTCTTTTAGGCAGATCACATTAGAAATATTTAAAAGGGGTTGGAGTAGGGACCTGTCCTTGAATATATTACAGATGTACACTCCTTTCCCCCTTGTTTCCACAAATAATACAGAAAAGTGTGATCATGCTAACATAGCTCAATCTTTTGGTGTCCTGCACTCCTTGCAGGAGAGCAGTGAGAGTGAGAGAGACACAATTGTGTCTGCTGGAGGCTGAGTGTCTTCCCTTACAATTCCCATCTCTTTCATCTACCTCACCTTGAAAACTTCCTCATATCCTGCTGTGGTAGAGGATGAGAGAGAAGAGGAAGAAAGTGAGGGAATGGAAGGAAAGAGCCAGAATACTAAACAAAATCCTGTACCAGAAGATTGCTTTCAAAAATGTAGTGCTGGGCTTCAAGGAGTCTGCAACCTCACTTGTATCTCCCCAGCACTGGTCTCTCTAAAAAGACTTGAGCAAATTTCTTGCTGTCCTTGCTGTTTTGCTTCCTGTATGAACAGTCTGTATTTCTTGCTGCCTGCATCCATCTAAAAAAGAAACAGTGCTTACTTTTTTTATCCATCCAGTTTTTGCAAGGCCCAAGAATGACGCAAATTCATCAGCTATTCTTCCCTGTTAACTTGGTTAGGGCTTTTTCTACTCACAGTAAAAAAATGAGGTGAATTCTGTAGAATTATTGGGACCTGAGTCCAGGTGTATCCAGGCCATTGTGTGTTTGTTTAAAAATAATAGCAGTATTTCCCTACATAGTGGGATTTTGCTTGAAGGTGGTTATTAGTGGTATGGTGGTACGATAGTATTAATGTCCTTCCAGTCATGTTTCTTAAAAGTTATGTTGGCTTAGAGCTCAGAGAGCCATTGGTTACTCAGTGCTGTTCTGCTGCCCAAGATGACTCGAGCCATGAGAGCTGAGTCAGATTTTCACATTCTTTATCTTAAGGTCTTGCCCTGGCTACATAAAGTTATCATCCTAAGGTCTGAACTCAGTTCTTCCATGTTGTTTGTCAATAGATGTCAGCATGCAGAGCACTACAGCGGTAGATATATCAAGTGCAAGGGACTGGAACAATTGTATCATAAAAATAATTTTTCTAAATAAAGAAGATTGATTGAATTGGTAAGAGAGGTGGTGCTGGAACAGTCCAAGTCTGGCTTCCACACTGCAGTTAGGTTCAGGAAAAGGGAATTTATTAAGACAGCCATATCTCATCTCATTGTTATCATATACTTTCAGGAATTATTTTGATAGCCAGCAGCACTGAACTGCTGTAAAACAAACCAAGGAAATATTGAACCTGTTCTTTTGTAATCTTCAGGCAAATGCAGTATAACTCTTATGCCTGGCACAGCTGCATTTGCAGCTTCGTGAAATCATGATTTTTTTTTTTTCTGAGGTGAAAAATGCTATTGTTTTTTTACTTGCAACACCAACAAGGGCTGTTGTTTAACAGGTGAAATTTGCAAGTCAGAATAACATGCCTTTTTACTGTTGTTGTCTTTTGATTGTTATTTTGTTGTCTGTTTAATATGGGGCTGACAGTACAGACAGCAGGAACTCTCAATTAGCCTTGAGGTCAGGCATCTTGATTAAAAATCTTGACACATTTCTGTATTGTTTCACCCCAATCTTAAAAGGGCGTTCTTTCTCATCTGTGTTTAGTACCTCGTTTCTTCTAGGGGACATGTAAAGATAATCTTATTCTACAGCACTGTAAAATTTGGTTCATGATGCCCCTAGAAGACTGCTTTCTTTGGGATGCAAAGTAACATTTTAATGAGCTCAAAAGTTTGGGGTTTTTTTGTGTATTAAAAAGTGAGAACTAGCCTTTCTACTGCTGTATGATGCCCAAAGCTTCATTCTGAGCAAATTTTAAAATGTTAGAAGTGGCTAATGAACATCTTAAGGCCTATGTTTTGTTTACTAAATATGTGTAAAATAATTTTTCTCACATCTCCACGCTGATATGTCTCAGTCACTTTGAGCCTCCTGAGGTGGGCTTCTACATCTCAGATTCTGCTTGCCCACCTGTTGGGTAAAGTAGCTTTGGACTTTGTTTAAGATGTCCATGGGGTTTTTTTTCCCCATTACCACCATCCTTGTAGCATGAGTGGGAATATGATTCTGTGTTTATGACAGTGTACTTTTATGATTTTTGGCAAACCTAGAACATAGCAACACTTGTGGATTTGGGGTTTTTTTTTTTTTAAGATCTGAGAAAATATGGCCTCTTTCTTTAAAAATGATTGATGTTTTTTAACTTAATACTAAAGTTTAAGCAGGGCATTTCAGCTGCTGGTTGAGTGAATTAATTGTAGGGTGAATGAAGACCCCACAGCAGATCTACTGTCATGCTTTTTCTGCCCTTTGCAAAAGAAATATTTCTAGAATGTATAAGAAAGCAGCAAGTATCTGTGAACATCACTGTACAGCTTTGTAGCTCTCTCTAGTTCATTATTGCCATATTCACACATGGAGGAAGTGCAGCACAGGAGCTTGAAATGACTGTCTGAAGGGGAAAACACTAAAGGAATTGCTCTGACACATGAAGACTTTTCTTGGACAAAAACCCCCACATTCCAACACAGGATTCCAGGAGGATTTAAAGGAACTACACTGAGGGCATGAGCCCTTGTTTTGTATGTAGAAGTGTGTACTAATCACAGCTTCCGGAGGGTTTTTTCCCATTTTTCTAATTCTTTGCAATGTAGTGTTAATGATTGAAATACTACAGGATTTATGCTTGTGAGCTCTCGCAGTTGTTGGCACCTTTTTCTTGGTATTTTTTATTTTTTGGTAAAGGGTAAAAAGAATTAATCTACTCACAGGAAATACCTGAATAACCAGTGTTTCGAAATACTTACTTTATGAGAGTTACAGGAGGAATTTAAAATGTTATATATGGAATTTGTATGATATGATTCAATGTCTAGAAGGATCAGAACGTTGCTAGTACCATTATTTTCATAAAATAATTCTCATATTTTTAAGAAAATCTGTTCAATTAATTCATTCTTCTTGTGTAAGGTCATCTAGACAGGTCTGTTAAATTTAATAGCTGTTTCATGATTAAGGGAGAGTAGGAAGTTCTTAATTGAGGAACAGATAAAAAGCAAACTAATTAACTCCAAATGCATTTCTTTAGCAGTATCCAAACAGCCATTTCCAAGATGAACTCGGGTTACTCATCTTTTGAGCTTTTAATCATATTTTTAGATTGCATTTTTACACCATCTCTACTACAAAAATGACTGTAATTTCTGTCACAGTTGGAAGCATCAGTTAAGAAATGTTTTTGATTTTGATCTAGGGAGGTGTTTGAATTGAGGGGGAAAATGTTCTTAAACTAATTGGGTTAATTTACAGCAGACTGAGGGAGAATGCTGTGAAAATGATTTACTCCTATTCCTACCTGGTTTTCTTCCAACTTTGAGCTTGTTCTTTTTCATTTAAATATGGTCCCAAATAAAGCCCTTGCCCTAGCCCTCTGATCTTCTGTAAATTGCCTCACGTATTGGGAAACCAGGGGTAGTGGATCCATACTCTCTCACTCTATTTGCAAAATACTTAGCAGTTTGAACCACAGAATCACAGAATGGTTTGGCTGGCTGGGCTGCAAGGGCACATTGGTGGATCATGTTGAGCTTCTCATCCAGCAGCACCCCCAAATCCTTCTCAGAGGGCTGCTCTCAATCTGTTCATCCCCCAGCCTGTGCTGATACCAGGGGCTATGCCAACCCAGGTGCATTGCACTTGATTTTCTTAAACCTCATAGGATTCTTATGGGCCCACTTCTCAACCTTGTTCTTGTCCCAGTGGTTTTTTATTGTAGATCTAGGGTTTGTAGAAAGAAGAGAAAAGAGAAAAAAATCTTCCTAAGTTGTTTGCAATGGTAAATTTCAGTTCCAGGGCCTGTTTTTATGTTGCTGGTCAAAGGGCTCTTTCATGTAACAGTAATTATTGTAAAATATGGATAATTTGGAAGGTTATCAGTTATACCCATTATACTCTTAATATATATTTGTATATATTTTACTCTTGCTTAAATGATAGACCACTCTGTTCTTTGGAGTTGAAGCAGTAACATTTGATTAATGAAGAAAAACAGGCCAAGGTCATCACCAAAACCATTTTTTCATGTTCATAAATAAAAGAATTTGGTGACCATGAGGTAACTCAGCTACTGTGAAGCTGCTCAGTTACATTTCACAATGATAATTTTAGTCATCTCAGAACAGTATTTCCATTTTCTTTTTTAATCCTGCAGAACATTTAAGTGTCATCTTAAGCCTGTGCAAAACAGTATACAAAGCTACAAAGCCCACTCTTGGGATTCCTGATAAGAGTCAGACCTTGAGGAAAAAATATTTTTTCATTTTTGGGCCTCCTTTGTACCACATGCAGAGAGACTTGACTCTGAAATACTTCTGTTCACATGACTGCTAAGTGATGCCTTTTGAGTCCTTGGTAGTCCATAGGCTCCGCCTGGAAATGTTGGATTAAACTGAAAATAAAGGAGGAGTATTGTAACATCTGTTACATGAATTTTAAGACCCTGAAAAGTGTTTACATTCCTTCATCCTTTCTGATCTGTGGTGAAGATGAAGCTTTAAAGAAGCAGTTAAGCATGTCAAGATCCTTGGGAATAAGTTCCTGAGTCTGTGTCTTGGTGTTGCTAAAGCCTTAGTTGGTGAGGATGTTGGGATTTGATGAATGAAAGATACGTACTTATATCCATTTTCTGTAACAGCTCTTCCTTTTTAAGACTACTTCTTGGTTATTCTAAATAACCATATAGGTGACTGTTTTCTTTACCTGGCAAGGTGAGGTCACTGGCTGTGTCTGAAGAAGCAGCTGGCTCCACAAATGCAGCATCTCTTGTGACTACATCTACAGCCTCGATTTTCTTGTTGCTACTAGGATCACAGTTATCAAATTTCCATATATTGATTTTACCATTAAAGTTGTTTTGCTTAAATGGCAGTGGCATATTTCGTTGCCTCAGCCATAAGCCTGCTTTTATGGCCCATTTCCTCTTGTTCTGCGGTAAAATGGTGTCATGTCAGAGCACTGAGGTGGAATTTAGAGTATTTGCCAATGATTTTTCAGGATGGCCAGCATGGCTACTTTGCTGCAAGGGTCTACTGGCTTAATAGCACTTGTTTTAGTTGCATAAATGTGAGAGATGTTAATTAATGCAGCGTTAATGGTGAGAAATCAAGTCTGCAAAAGAAGACATTCCAGAAGTATAGATTTTGCTGCCATAAAAAGGAGACTATATTGTTTCTATTCTAATGTACAAGATGTAAGTCCCAAGCAAGAATTTAGAAAGACTTGAAGTTAAAAATAACTGTGTTAATTTTTCCTGTAATAGGTGTGTGTACATACCCTGGGAACATCAGAGCTTCATAGAGAACAGTGACCATAGGAATATTTTTTGCAGATTTACAGGCTGGACAAAATAGGATCATTATTCCAGTTATGTCTCTGAAGCCTCTCAGTGTTCTCAAATGATGATTTGCATGATTTGCATTCTTTTCAGTCTTTAATTTTTGTTTTACTTGGGTACATTACAAAAGTAAATCTCAGTTGTGTGAGGTTAGTTGGAAAAACTGGTCTTCACATAGAGGTGCTTTTACATTCATTAACATGTTCAATTTGTAAAATAAACTAGCAAGCCAAAATCTGTATAATGCCAGTCAATGTAAAACTGACTGTGTGAGGGGTGCAGAGAGGTAACTTTTGGTTCCTTAGTTATGCACTTTCCTGTGGGTATGGTACCCCAAACCTACTTAAAGGTGAGCATGTTTCTCTAATGAAAAAAAACAAAGTAGGTTATACTGGCAAGTTAGTGCTTTCAGGAATTGTTTATGAATTTTGCAAGTTCTCTGAGTGTCTTTATGTGTCACCAGATTTGTCTTTTGGAGAGATACAAGTTAATCTTTTAGAGGCCATATTTAACAGTAAAGCTGCAAGTTCAGAATAAGTATGATGAGTTAAATATTTTTAGGAATATTGTAGATAAATAGGGACATTAATCACAAGCTTACAAATTAGTCACAGCAGTTACAAACTTGTTAACTCTACTTTCCTGAAGATCAAAAAAAACCAAAAAACAAAAACAACCAACAAAAAAAACCCCACCCAAAAAAGCCCCACCAAAACAAAAAAACCAACAACCAAACCAAACCCAGCACTTTAAAACTCTGCTGTTGACAGCATAAATTTCTATTGAAGGAATGCACTGACATTTATTAGTGTCACATACTCCATCCATCATAGTCCTAAAAAAAAAAAGAGCTGTATCTCCATATCCACACATCTCAGTTATTGGTTTGTCAGTGACACAATAAGCATAGTGATGTCTTGTCACCTTTACTCCCCTCCATTTTGTATATGGCTATTTTAGAAATTATTTTTAAATAGTATTGAATGCCTTGTAAGTATGGGATTAAGGGAAAAATTTCTAAATTTTACTGGTGTTGGCTTTGTGTTTGTTTGTTTTAGAGTGGATTTTTTTTTCCGAGCTTGTTTCAGGCCAGTGCTTCCATTGCTTAAAGAATGAGCATGTGACTGACAGGATACTATTTGGGAAGTGATGTGCAGTCTCAGAGTAATATGACATTTTATGAGCAGCTTGACTGTTTTCATTACCTGGATTTATACTTTTATTTCTGTGCACTAAGGAATAAGTGAGCAAGGCAGCTGTGGGAAATAGAAAAGCTGTCAGGATGAAGTTGATAGGACAGCCTTGAAATCATGCCATTGTGTCTAATAGGACATTATGGCTGTTATCTTTAATCCTTTAAATATAAAAACCTGATCAAGCAGTTTTGATCATTAGATTGGTATTAGGTGGCTACAACTTTGAAAGACTCGTGATTTCAGCAAGGAGGTAAATGGTGGTATAAATTAAATTAAACACATGCATAAGCAATTAAAACACAGTAAGTAGTTCATGATGATTTATTTTACTGTTAATGGGGAAAAACAGTGCTGCATTAACATAGCATTAAAGAGCTAGGACAAGAAAAGCTGCTTGTAGAAGAAATACAATGTTTGAGACACCAAGTGCTTGTTTGGTTGGGTTTTTTAAATTAGAAATTACTATAACATCGGTATAAATTTTAAATGCTTTATCAGCAGCAAGTATCTTCTGATGAGTAAGAACTAAATTTAAAATAAATATTGTCATTTCAATTGCAGCAAGGCCCATCAGTGGTTGCAGGATGTCCTTATTAACACAGAGAGTATAAAAATCTCCTCCAGTGCTTTGAAAACTGTGATAACATTTTTGATTAAAGTATGCACAAACAGACTTTTAGTGGAATACTTAATGGAAGTTAAAAATAAAAAGGAAAGCCTTGTACCTATCAAAAAGCAGCATTTTCTGTACTTTTAATTCTAAACAAAACAAACAAAACAAACTAAAATGCAGTATTCCATGGTGAAAATTAACAGTATTTGTTTATAATTTATGGAGAAAGGCATCTTATGAAGAAAGTTGTTTCCATCTCCCTATGCTATTGTGGCAAAAAAACAGATGCAGAAAACAGGGTAGGCAGACAAGAAGTTTTTTGCATAATGGTGCTCATAGTAGATCTGGGTCTAGCAGGCAACTGTGGGAGGAGATTTTTGTTTGCTTTGCCATGCTTAACTCTCCCATCTTATCATACAGCTGTACCATGTGCTTATACTACAAAAATTGGGTGAATACTCCCTCTGAGTGACAATGAAATAAAATTAAATTTTAACTGCTCGCGAGCTGTTTTTATCATGAAGTTACAGCCATTACAAATTTATTCAGAGACATCACAGAGCAGTGCAAACCTCTTAGCAAGGTATGTCTTCCATTCTCATTTAAATCTATTGTGGGACACTTCAGGTGCCAGCATAGCTAATGCCTCACTGGATGTGGAAAAAAAAGCATCATGATCCTAGGAAAAATGATTTATGTAAAACTGGCAGGTTAATCAAAGGAGAGCAACAAGTGATTACAAAAACAGTTACAAATTACAAAAGAAGCAATTACAGTAAATAGCTAGCAATCTAGTGAAAGAGAAATGGTTAAAGTAAGGGTCTTGCCAGCTGTGTATGATATTGTTGGGGGTTGTAGCTGGGCAAGCATTCATATCCTGTACGTGTGATGTGATGACATTTCTCTGCTCAGACCTTTGTATATCACAAACAAATTTTGAATGTGGTGTCTGATCACGTTAAGAGATTTCTTATGCTTTGGAGAACTGAACGTTGTTATTTCAGTCAGAATTGGAAGGGGAAAGGTAGAACATATTGAAGTACTGATACCTAATTAGCAGATAAATATCTCACCTCTGTAGTTGCCTGTAGAGGAAAGACCTGATTGACAGCAGTTATTAACACCTTCATGACTTGAAGATGAATGCTTGGAGGAAAGCTTGTGTTTTTCCCTGATGTGTCATTTGGTCCACTTTCACCCAGATTGTGCCTTGTTTACATCTTCTAGTAGAGCAACTCCCACAGCTCAGTTCTGTTCATTATTTCAGTATTGTTTTAATGGTGGCTCCCTGGAAGAGAAGAAACAAAACAATGATTTTGAGAGACGGAAGAAAACAGATAATATGTTTAGGGATGTACAAAACGCTTTTGGAGTGGTAGAGCTTTTAGCAGAGAATGGATGCAAAAGTGTCAGCAAGTGAAGGTAAAAGCAGATTACGTGTGATCTCTAGTAAGAAAGAGTAACAGAAATAATACTCTGAAATGGAGGTCTGGAATTGTACCAGGAGAGCTTATAGGAAAAATACCAAATATAAGGAATTTCTCTTATGTACAGTGAGTTTGGCCAAGAGAAAGATGCCTCTTCTCTTTTGCTTCCCCAGTACTTCTATATCAAGATCATATATAAACACAAACATACATTTCTTACAAAAACTATGTTGCATGTGTCGTCATGCATTAAATTACTTGCTCAGAAACACGCAGGTTGCACAACTTGGTGGATGCTTCTTATTAAAACTTGTTTCTTCGGGGTCAATCTTTTAATCTAAGAAGCACATGGACGTTACAAAGGTTCCAAATGCCAGATTCTTTATGTAAGTAGTATACAAGACCAGGCAAAGTAATAAATGGCTACCTCTATTTCACAGCTTCATTTCCTCAACCACTCTTGGGTGAAGAATCACATTATTGAACTCAGAATTTCTTCCCCTGTGTATTCGTTGCTTTTCTTCTCATGGAGTATGTCTTTATCTCATCCAATTTTTACCTGTTGCTTTTGTCTGTGTTTGATCCTGCAGATAGATTATATGCCTTTGCCAAGAAAGTATGACCCATTCTTCCTCTCCCTTGTGTAAATTTCATTTGATTCTTTTAGTTCGCATGCATTCTTTCTAAGCTTTCGGGATGCCTTGAGGTACAAGACCTAGCTGCAGCACGTAGGCTTTTTTCTCCTTTTAAGTGTAGCCCAATACCCCAGACTTCTTCCTCTTCAGACAAGCTTGGCTAGCCAGTTTTTCCAACTTCCCGCTGTTTCACCAAGCTTCCACTTGAGTGAGTAGCCTTCAAGGTTTAGTGAATCTCTATTTTATGAGAGAAGTGTAAAAAGAACCCTGACACCACATGCCTGACTCAGGCATGTTCACTGGTGCAGCAAGTTCATCGCCTCTACTGGGTTTTGTACATTTCCCTGAATCAGCAAGACCAAGTTCATGGTTGTCTGACAGCTTCTACTCCTACTCTCTTGTACATTTGAATTACGTTTACATGATCCCATGTTATCGTATGTGCTGCAAAGCATGCACAGTACTCACTGAACAGTGAATTTATTTCCATTAGGTTTTTATCATCCTCCTGCTGCATGTGGGCTCCTAGCTATTGACATCAACCATCTCTGCATTCACAAGTTTTTCACAAGGACTTGTGAAGTACTGAAAAAGCACTGCTCTAACATCATGGATCTGAAGTACATGGAACTGATAATCAAACCTTACAGAAGTGCCTTCGCTGACTGCCTCAGAGCAGACACCTCTCTTATAGGTGTCTAAAGCCTGCTTTCTGCAGAATTTATTTGCATATGTATGAAGTAGTATTTCATAAATTAAAGGTAACGTAAAGAAGTTCAGTCACAAATGAGTTCTTTAAAAGTAAGTTCATAAATGGTATTTATTTCCTTACAAAAATAAAAGTGAGTCACAAGGACATTTGCCAGAATGAGAGAAAGAAGAGAGAAAACTTTTGACTGCTGAATAGGCAGAAAATGAGATGATCTTTTTATTCATCTGTTAAACTTCAGTGATATCTAAATAAGGTCTTTAATACTTAGGAAATAAAAATCTTAATAGCACTCAGCATCATTTACCTCTGCTGCTGTCTTGACCTAGTGAAGAGAAAATCCTCAGCAGAAAATCCTAAATAACTCTGTCATTCTGATTCAACCCTGAACAAGTATATATGTATATATATATAGTGCCTGAAGTATAGATGAAGATTTTTGTTTATTTTTCTATTATTTTTAAAAAGTACAAAGAAAACATGAACAATTTTTAAATGTTTGACCATTTTGCAAAATCACACTAAAACTTTATTTGCAAGCAGTTACTGAAGGAGAGATATGGGAATGTATATGTCCCATATAGAAAGCCGACCCTGTTCTTCTCCTTCAGTGATATGTTGGAAGGGACATAGCCTTAGCTAGAATATTAATCTTATGAGTAATTTCTCCATCCCTGGAAATTTGGAACTAAGGTGATGAAAGAAACATCTCTAGAAAATTATTCTTCTTGTGTTGACAACACCTCAAGATGTTCCTGACAAATGAAGTGTAAAATTTATTTTCAAATACCATTTTTCTCAGAGTGCTCTGAAATATTTTATTTCCCTTAGGATACTGGCTTTGACCTTAAAGCAAGTGCTGAAATTTGAAAATTCTGGCAAAGGGTGAATAACAAGGGAGTTTTTCTTCAGAGAGAACTGGGACTAGGAGTTGTAGGGTATTAGTAATTATAAATACACGTTGGAAAACATATTGCCAATTAATTTTTTATATTTTCCTGTCAATTAAGTTTAACGTTTACTGCCAAGTATTTAGTAATCAGAAAGCTAGGAGTCTGTATTCAAGATGCAGTTGTGTATTTTGATTTTACCAATTTCCAACTTTCTAAATGTAGGCAAGTGTTTAACTAGTATGACCTCTAATGAAAGCCAATATACTAATGACAGTGTTCTGCAAACAGAGCTGTTTCTTGTGACTCTACTTCTAGGTGGTTGTAATGTGGAAGGGAGATTTTAAATTGTCATATTTACCTGATCCTGCACAACTCCCTTCAAGGATTTGATGTATTCCAAGTCTGACCATTGAGGCAACAGCTGATGTCTGTTGTGTTTTGCTGAATTCATTAAAGTGACTGTGGTTTGTCTCCTTTTTTGTCTTGCTTTGTGACAATATAAGGTTAAATATTTTATATGTTTCCTTAGAGGATAGCTGTGATAGCATTGGTTTGCACTGCATGATTTTCATTTTCTCTTAGGAGATATGACGTGTCTTTGAGATTACACTCACACTATGGTATAAGCAGTATTATTAAAATCAGTGTGTTAAATGAGAAGGAAATTGTCTTTAAATTTCTGTATCACAAGAGAAAATTCAAACATCAATAAACATTCTAGATATCAAGTGCAGTACACAAAGGCCAGTCCAAGTATTCAATAAGATGATCCTTGTTTATTGGGTATTTATGTGCAGGAGCGTATACAATCCCATGAGACTTGCAAAAAAAAAAATCTTTTTTTCAGCTCTAAAATTACCCATGGTGCTCATTATTTTTTCAAGTGTGATGTAAATCTGGGGCTCACAATTTTTCTGTCATTTGGATTGCAGAGAGAGAGTTTCCGTGCATGTTTTCCCACAGCTCCCCTGCATGTGGACTATCATTAAATAACTGCTTAGAAAGGATGGACTGGACCCAACAGGCATGGGTTAACAACTTGTTATTTATGGACAGTACTCCTGCAACGTGATTTTCTTGCGAGTCTGCCTATGTGCCAATAATAGGGGCCAATTTCCAGAGAAACATGACTCTGCCCATATATTCTTTTTTGAGTGTAGAGATGCTGAACTGCCACAATGATGTATGAAACTGGGGCTTTACACAGATTTAAAAACATATGCAGCAGTTAGCTACTTTTGTACATCTGATTGCTGGAGGATGGAGCAGGAAAAGACGTTTTTGTCTAGGCTTGCTGGTTTTTATTGGGCTTGCATTTTTTGTTTTGTTTTGCAGTGTCACTGCAACAATGGTCAAATAAAATTACTAAAAATTGATTAGGAACATTGATTGTTTCAGCCTGTATATGACCTGCACATGAATCCTCTTAAAAGCTGATGACGGGAAAAGGGCTTGAAAAAAATAAAAGAGAGCATGTGGATTATTTCTTCTGCATTCACAGAAAGGTTCCTTTTTCTAGGTTTCACACAACCACACTCTATTCAATGCAGTAATTGCTGTCCCCTTATCTCACATCCCAAGCTAAGTTCAGCGTCTGGAAAAGCTTAAGAACTCAATGCATCAAATTATCCTGCTCAAACTGTTGTTTATTGCAGGCCATTTTGTCCCGTCATCTCTGTGACAGAACATCAAAGCTTTTCTTTCTGTTGCCTTCAGCTCGCAGCGTCTGCAGGGATCCGATATGCTACCCCTGCCTTACCCGGGAAGGGGGGGACACCATCAGGCAGGCGTCATTCAGGCAGCAAAGCCAGGCAGCTGCAGGCCTGGGGAACCTCTGGGGCTGCCTGGCAGCCCTGCCTTCCCTTCTCAGGCACTCACACGCTGGCTGGGTTTCTCAGACTTCTCCCCTGATGGGCGGTTCTTGCCCATCTTTTCTCATTTACTAAAATGTTCCGAGATGTAATGGCATGAAACTTTATGGCATTGCTAGGTGTGGGCCATTATTATTTCCTCTCTTTCCACAGGTTTACATAGTGGTTTCCCCTGGGTGATATAAACTTTTTTGCAAATCTGCACAAAGCTACAGAGAACCTTGGCAAATGTGCATGAGGTGTAGAGGTGGGGAATCCTGTCACAGGATTCTTAGTTGTAAAGTGTTCGGTGTTACTGTATTTGCTATTCTACCTATTTTATTTTTTCTGGTGATATTAATTGCCATGTCTATGCTGTCATACAGCCCTACTTCAAGCTGAGACCCAGTAGTGAGAATTCAGTGCTGCAGTTTTTCTACTGTTGTAGTTTTAATGTGATGAAAAATACTTTGGGTATATGCTTTTAAAAAAAAAAAAAATTGTAATTTACATTTGTACAGAATTTGTCTGTATGCACATGCCCAGTTTTAGCAGTATAATCCTCTCAATTTTAAGGTCTTCTACTATAAAAATATCCTGAAACATAAGACATAAATGCCTTCAAGCATTTTCTAAGATCATAAGTTTGTCACTAAACTATCTTCTTCAGACATTTTGACTCATTCAGACTCCAACTTACCCTCCTTCCTCTGGCCCTGTAGGAAGCTTGCATCCTGAATGCTGGCTCTTCAAAGCACTGCTGTGCCTCAGTACGTGTTAAACTGTTCTGCATCCCCCCCAAAAAAAAACTTGTCTGTGTTTTTTGCATGTGAAAGACTGTGATATGTTGAGTCTCAGATAGGACATAACAGGTGACTTCTTGTAGTGGATGGATCTCGCCTACTCCCAGCCCCTTGATGTGGAGGGAAAGTTAGAGAGACAGCGCTGATGCTGTGCCAGCCCTGCCCAGCAGCAGCCAAAACATGGGAGTGTTATCAGCACCTTTCCAGCTACCAGTGCAAAGCACAGCACTGTGAGGGCTGCTAAGGGAAGATGAACTCCAGCTCAGCCAGACACAGTACACTTCTCTAGATTTCAATAACCTGTGGCTTCAGGGATTTACCGAGACAGTCTTGATTTTGCAAACAGGGACAGCATGGCTGAATTTCAGTATACTGCTCAGACTATTACAACCATGTTGTTTGTTGACAAGCATTTCAGCCATTTTTTTGTCATAAAACTAACTTAAGAGCTGATAATAATGAGTTTGTTCTTCAGCATAAATTGATTTAGAAATGTATAGTGTTGATCTTACTAACGCTGATAAAGGGAGTCTTCCTAAGAGTGATATCTGTAACACTCCCGACTGTACGGCACTTACCTACTTAGTATAGGAAAGTAATATTTTATTTAGGAAGTGGAATCTAAAGAATTACCTTAAAATTTGTCTGACAGTATACAGGATGACTGTAGAGTCTGATTTGCAAAGATATTGAGCTTATGTGTTCAGCAAAGAAAAAACATTTCTGTTTCAATTTGCATCTTGATTTGCTGCATAATGAAGTTGGACTTTAAGTTGGAGATACAAGTTCAGAGTTTAACATCAGAGGTTCTCTTATCACAATCTGACAGGATATTCCATTAGTAGACCATTTTCAGAGCTGCCAAAGATTTGCTTTCTTCTGTTTGACATTCGTACAACTTAGACATCATTAGTATGGGAGGTGCATTATAGAAAACAATTCAACAAATATAATTTTTTGTTTGTTAATTATAGGACTCTACACTTAAATGGAGGTGAGAACACTGAGGAAGATTGCATTTCACAGTTAAATGTGTATCACTCTAACAAGCAGCTAAGTAAATTTGACAAATACTAGTAATTTTTTTTTCTACATTGATTAAAATTAAACTTTGTGCTCTTATACTGTGAAAATTTGGAGAGTATCAAATAGTACCAGGCAAAAAAAAGTATACGTGGTAACGTTTGATATTCAGAATTATCTGATATTCTGAATAAGTATTTCATTGTGTCTGAGTAGAGTATCCTGAGTTATAAATTGTTTGCTGCCAAGGTAAGTTTTGTTTTTGCTGCTTTTTATCTATTAAGGATCCTTAGTAAGGAAGCCAATTTAAAAAGTTAGTCAAACATGGCATACTAGCAACACAAAAAATAAACCAGCAATAAACCAAGCAGAAATAAACAATATAATTCATGAGCTGTCATGTAAAGAATACCAGGACCTGGTATCCCACAGAATATGCTCTCTTTCTTTAACTGAAAAAGTTAAATTTCCTAAATCCACTTTGTTACAGATTGTTGCCTGATCTGTGAACAGCGCAGCCAACACATCAGGCACTGTGTTTATGAATGATGGGTGTTTGTGCAGATGTTCAATTTGCTGGCTCTGACTCATTAGTTGTGTTTGTTGCATGGAGGAGAAATATCTGGGGGACGAGAAGTCCACTAACACGTGTGTACAGGTTTTTTATAAAAATTCCCTGTGTTGGAAGAGGGAACTTGTGTTTCACACACACTGTTGAGTCTGATGTAGCACTTCATTCTTGTGTTAAGATCACTGAATTTGCACAGCATGCAGGAGGGGGGGAAGCACCCTGGGTAAAGTTCAGCACACAAAATCCTGATGCAGTTGTTCTCCTTTCTTGCAGTTTTTGATCCTTAAAGGATAATGTGCTTTTACTGGCGTTTTTGTTTGTTTTCTTAGGGTGCGGGGGTTTTTTTTCTGTCACTGGAGATTGCATATGGTATGTGAATTATCTTGAAGAGAGATTGGTCTTCCAGGACTATATGGTAAATAAACAGTGATGATAGAAAAATTAAACATTCAGGGTGGGATTTAGAGTTCATGTCAGTGTGTGCACTTCTGTGTGTGTGTGTATATATATACACACACATATATATATATAAAAATACATATATATGGCAGAGCAAATTCAAATTATGAATGATCAGTGGTACACACGTCCATTCAGAGAAGACTGTAGCTGAAAAGTATTTTACATTTGTAAAAATAGCTATTTATAAATATGGCATTTGAAAAATGCAAATCTGACATTACATTCTATGTATCTTAGTTTGTGTAATATATCACTTAGGACTTCAGTAAATCTCTAAGAACTTCATTTGTTGTTGTCATACAGAAAAGATGGAGGGAGGGAGAAAATTTCTTAACTTTAGGGTTAAAGGAAAAGTATCTTTTCATTTAAAAGCAAAAACAAATATGAAACACCTTTTTTGCTATTTAAACACACAAATGCCGATGTCTACCCTGACTTCAAAGTGTCCAATAGGAAAGCTAGGAATTGTTTGCAGAGATTAATTTATAATTTTTTTTTTTTTCTTGAAATACTTCTGATGGGGTCTTGCTTCTCTATTTTATCTGACTTCTTCAGGTCCTGGCAATCATGCTTTTTGGTTAGTTGGGTAGCAATCAAAACAGGTAGTAGGTGTTTCCTATAGGATGATGAAGGGCAACCTAATGATTATTAATAAAACTGGTCTATTGAGCACTGCTGAAAGATAGCATGATAAATAGCATCTGGCTGACAAGAGAAACCTCAAATTATTGCATGTGGTTTATGCCAGTATGTCAGTTTTCCACATACTGAGTGGTAGTTTAGAAAGGGAAAATACCAATTCACATATATATGTAAAATCTGAATTTAATCCAGGATATCACATTATTCTGCACAGCCACATGCTCTGTATGTAAACTATTAGTAGTGAGCAATTTCCATCAATATTATCTCTGAAGAATTCAGTTGGCTTGCTAACTCCAGCAAATTAATTTTTTGTGAGGATGGCTGTACAGGTTTGTTGAAAGTATCTGTTTGTTTTAATTGAAAATACCTACTCCAGCAGTGTGAATATACTTAGCATGGTTCTCTAATAAACAATGTCTCTTCATTTCAGTTGCTATATTTCTGAAATCTGAGCCTAAGGAGGTACATACATTCTTCACAGATTCTTTAAGAATGACAGGGGTTCATCAAACTTTGATCTGCAAGGTTTCAAGCAGTTTGAAACAAGCTGCTGCTGAGTTCTGTTAAAGGCAGAGGGGTTGGATCAATCCAACAAAATACATGTTGACTTGAAAGAGAGATTATCAGCTCTGCCTAGATTTAAGGTTAAATATGAGGGTGAACTGTGAACATAAACTGACAGGGACATGTCTTGTTTAGACACAAATTGAACTGAAATGTGAGGGTATGAATAAAGAAATAGAAAAGATTTATTTTGGGTTTATTGCTGAGGCTAAATGATCTTTGCTTTCAGATTGTCTCCCTGAAGTTATAGGTTGGTTTGATCACTCAGAGATCAAACCAGAGAGAAATCAGTATTTTCTAAGATTTGGGAGTATTTTTGTTACCATGTCTCTTTCTACTTCAAAGTGGGATTTTTTTCCAGTGCCTTCATAGTAAGTGGATTTTTTAGTACAATTTATGTATTCTACAAATATTTCTAGTCATTGTAGTTTGAGATTAAATAGTCTAAAAGGACTATTTAAAAAGGCAGGAAGTAACTTCATTGTTTATCTCTAAAAAGGCTTGTTTGGACACAGGTATTGGGTAGTGAGACTCAGAAATAGTTCAGTATTTCAGGATGGCAAACCTCTGTACGATTCTGTTAGGCACCTTCACTACAGAGCAAGTGTCCTTGGATGCAGAGATTGCCTGTGCTTAGCACATGTGTGGAGTCAAAAGCCTGGGAAGCAGTATCTGGGCTTTCTTAAATTTTAGATATTTGTTCTCAGCTTAGTCACAGCCTCTCCATCTGTAAAATGAGAAGAATGGCAACATAGTATTCATGTTAGTGCTAATGCTTTTTCAGATATTTGAATTGCAAGCCAGGTGCAAGTTCCAAAATATTCCTTTATTTATTTGTCATATGGGCTAGAGGACAGTTTGTGAGTGCCGAGTTGGCAAGAGTAAACACAGGCAATTGTAGCTTAAGTAACTTTCCAAGAAGAGTGGCTGCAGTCTTTTGCCAACTAAAGATTACTGTTAGTTACTCCCCAAAGTATACAAACGTATATCTCAGGGATACAGCTGGGTTGTCAGCTGGGACAGAGTATTTGTGTCGAGGGTGACTCTTGCAAATATTTCCAGTGAGTTTTCAGTGAATCCAAAGTGAATTCTAGCTGCTAGACAACTTGAACCTCTCATTGTTGGAGAGTTGGCTGATGTCAGAGAGGAAACTAATACTAGACTGGATCTTCACTTTGCCCCCAAAATCTAGAAAGTTGACTTTTGCAGCTGCTAATGAGCAAGTCAGCATTAGAAATACCAGAATACGTAGTTCCTCCACTAGTTGTCATTATGATCTACGCAGCTGAATGAATATATGATCTGAAAGTTGGAATAGTTTGGCTGATTGACAACCAAACTCCTGTCATCCAACAGTACATTCATAACACATCAGAGGATATGAACCACCAGAATATGAAGTGCATGTGTAATGCAAGCACAGAACTGGCCTCATTTGTGGTTGGTTTCTGTGAAAGATACAGTTAAAAGGTAAGCACTGGTGTTTAAGCGGTGGTCAGTAAAGATGCGCACATGCTGACTTCCCATCTCATTGCTGCTTTACCCTTGTCAAAGTTCTTTCTATATTCAAGCTGAAGAAGATACTGCTTATTATTTTTACATAATTAGCATGGGGGTTGTTTTGACAGTGCCCACTCCACATACATTGTGAAGATGATCAAGGGAGGTCAAAACATGTCAGGATTAAGCATCCATTCCTCACCTAAATGGATTTCTGAGAAATGTACTCAGTTTATTTGATTCTTTTTATCATAAACTCTTGCAGTCAAGTTAAGGGAGTAAAAATTAGTGCTAGGTAAAACAGTCTTGGCCAGTTTTCTTTTGGACAGTATTCTGAGGCCTTTTCCTGCTCACTTGTACTTAAGTGGTGCTGTAGGGATTAGATAACAAACCGCAAAATTCATTCCACTACTACATAAACCCAAATGAGGATGAAACAGCTGCATCTAGTATTCCTTAATTGTGAAAAAGTTACTTTGATTTAAAAACAAAAAAAGAAAACGAGACAAGCAAACTACTAGTACAAGTGGAAGTAGTCGTAGACAGGCTTCAGCTACTGAGCAACATTTGAAGTTGATGGAACGGAGGAGAGAAAATAAAAAGGTTTTCCTTTAAAATACGTCAGTCCAATTTCAAGGTAAAACTCTATATTCTTTCTGAAGGGCAGTGATGCTACCTGACATTCAAAAGCAATACATACTGTAGCAGGAACATACTTTAAAGGATAATTAAAGCAGAAGAAATTTTAAGAAAAATTTTAAATGCATACTGAGAAATACTTACATTTTTAAAATGTCATTCGTATTCAAACTAAACAAGACTAAAAAAAGCTACATATTGAAATGAATTCTATTTATGTGTTGTATCATGCAATAATAAAGGTTCATGTGGCACAGGATTTTTTTCTAATATTTTGATTGGTGTGGTTTTAACTGACCCATACACTGAGGTTCCTTGTCAAGTGGTTTTGTCTTACCAAATCTTCCAAAGGTGCTGCACAGCCTCATTACTTCTTGTTATTCTTTTCTCCTTGTCTTTGTCAGCCTTGTGATCTCACTTCTTTAGTTGCCAGCTCCAGATTTCCAATGTCAATTGTTTTCCTCAGAATTCCAAAATCTTTCGGTAATTTAACTTCTGGAAGGGAAAGCCTTAGCCCAGGTCCAGTGACCACAAAGCAGAACATTGCTCACATCTGACTGGCCATTTGTCTGTGCATTTTGCTCTTTTCAGTACTGGCAAAACCAGCCTTAGAAAATTGCAGTGATTTCTAGTTTAGGGTAGGTTTAATTTAGTAAAACTTTCAAAAACAAAGGAAGGGGAATGAGATAGTACTTACGGTTTTCAGACTAAAAAAGTACAACTCTCTATTTCCAAAGCCCTGAGGGAATGTTTAGGCTCAATGGCTTTGTGCCACACTCATGGTATAAATACTATGTGTATTTATTCTAATATATTGTAGGTCTGTGTTATTTTCCACTATTGAGTCATTTTACAAATTCGTGTCCAGTGTTCTGTCCTCCCAACAATCTTTTTCTGCATTGTTGCTTCCCAAGTTTCCCAGAGAGCATCTGTGTTTCAGATTATGTATTTCCAAATAGATTAGTTGACATTTTCAGAATGGGAATCTTCCTTGGTTTTCTATACATAGTTCAGTTTGTTTTCTCTTACCAGTGTTTGCATATCCCCTCCATTTTAATCTCCTCCATGGAGTCTCTATTACTTACTCCCTTTTCCAGATCATGTATGAATATATTAAATAAAGATGAATGGGTAACTGATAGCTGAAGTTTTCCATCTGATGCTTCCAACAAATTGAGATACTGCAGCTTGTCTCTTAGAAACAATTCCCATTTCATTACCAGGATATGACAATATTTTTGTCCCAAATATATATATGTAAAATCTTATTCAATGGTAATTTATGCTGTACTGTATAAAGTGCTTTACCAAGGAGTATTTATTGTACTTACGATTTTTCTCTTATCCCCTAAATTTTGGCAGATGTTTTAAAAAAGCAAACAGTGAAACAACATCAAACAACTAAACCCACCATACCCCTCCTTCCCACATCCCAGTCTTTAATCAAAAGAAAACAATTGGCTGTTAAGCTTTCTTTTTTTGAATTGAGCATGGTCATTTTTGTAAGGCATGAGTTCTGATAGTCTGAATTCCACCAGGTCTGTGTGGTCTCTTAAGTAGCTGCTTATGATGATCAGCTCCCATCTGAGGGTCCACGTAAGTGCCGAGGGATAGAGAATCCTTTGCGGACTGCTGAACTGGGTTTTCAATGACCTTTGGGTCTTTCTCAGCTGTTCTGTGAGAAAAATTTTGTTTCAAGGAAACTGTTTGGTAGGAACAGCTTGCTTTTCTTGTGAAAATTACTACCAAGTTTTCTCCTCTCTTCCCAGATGTTTTAGGACCTGATAGTATTTTTAGGTAGATTATTAGGTAGAAAACCAAGTAGTGTATTCATCTTCTAAAGTGCTAAGCACTCCATGATTGTGACTGGATATTCCCATTTTGTAATTTTTCCTAGTTTTAGAAGGTCTAGCTGAGGAGGCATTCAAGACATCACCTGGGCATTGATATACTAAGAAAATATTCCTCTGGTTTTCATCCCAGTACTCCAGAGGCAGCATCTATTAACAGCAACCAATGGACACAATACTTAAAGTGAATTTATTTTGCTATTTTTTTAGACAGAGGAGAACTTCCAAACAAATGTCCTCTAAATTCCTTCTTGTCTCATACTGTCACTTTCTAGTAGAAGAATTTTTTCAGTTTTTTTTCCCCCAGCAGTTTTATATACTCTTTGAGTGTGCAGTGCAGGTTGGCCAAGGAAAGTGCATTTATATTGCATTATCTGTAGAGACTGTAATTTCTCTGTAGGCTCAGTGGTCTCATGACTTTGGAGCATATGCTTCAAGAAGACTGCCTGTTGTAATACTGGCCTGTTCTTGTGAACAATGCATGATGTACCCTTCTATGAACGGTATCTGAAACATCTTGCATTCTGTTTGCAATTGTATGAATTTCATTTACCTAGGACTTTTCTAAACACTGCTGCAAGGATATAAATAGCAAGCATCAGATTGATGCAAAGTCAGTGAGGGATGCCTTATTGTCAGTCTCTCCGGGAAAATCCGGAGGTAATTCCTGAGTTCTGAACTGAGCCCTTGGCCAATGACTCATTTTTGTTCTATTATTCTGAAGAGTCAAATTTACAACCCAAATGAGTACACCTAGAGATATTATCTTTAAAAATCTGTAACAGGCTTGCTGACTACAGCATAAGTCTCTTCATGGTGAATAGTTATGCATAATCTTTTTAAATTACCAAAATTATTAATTACTTTGAAAGATTTCTTCTAGCAAAAAGTAGATAGCTTCTATGCCATGTGACTGTACTTGCAATAATCAGCTCCCACAGGTCAATTAAATGCTTCAGGCTTTAGTCAGCAAGCAGACACCCATCACTGCTGCATGTACTTAGATGGAATGGAAGTTATTGCTTAATTATTCCGTTTAAGACTGGATGGAAAAGGGGTCATTACGGGTTTAAAGCTTTACTTTCGATTTATGTGGCTTAGAATTATACTTACAAAGACAAGAGCTTTTCTCTTTGCATAAATTAATTTAAAATCATAGACTTTTGAGTGCTCTTCAGAAAGTAAATGGGATTCTGATTAATTTTAGTTCTGCAATTGCAGGACTTAGTAATGAATTAAATGTAGACTGAAATCATGAGGAAGTTGAAGAGATCTTCTAAAATAAGTGTGAAAATGTCAGATGGATCGGCTGCACATGCGTTTCTTTTATATGATGCAACCAAATATTTAGGTTTCCAGCCTATATATTGAACTGTCTGCAGTGCCTCCCTCAGCCCTCTGTGGCATGTGTTCAAGGGGTGAAACCCATTACTTTAAAAGCTTAAAGTTGTCAGTGGAATTCTAGGAAAGCAGGGAAATATGTGGTATTACATTTAGTAAAGAAGCAGTCTGTCTGCTTTCAAGAGCTACATTTTTGTGTCTGATTTATCGCATTGCATCCATATGTAAGGCTTATGTGCAGCTCTGGTACACTTGTACTGAGGAATCCCTACATTCTTCAAATAATTAAATAATTTTATAGCATGTCCTTCTGTTTTTAAAAAGATTACTTTTGATTAAACTGATGAGTATTTCTTACATAATCCAAGTATCAGGTGTATGCAATGCAAAGTATTGATAGACACAACAGTCTTCCTATTCTAATTTCAGTATTTCCTAGTGAGAATTTTGTCCTCACTGTCTATTTTCCCTTGTGTGCCATACCTCTTTACAACAATTATAATCTTTAAAGAAAATAATTCTCAGGCTGCATCAGTCTGTCATAAAATTAAAATTTATTTAAATTATGGGGTTTTACTGTGCATTCACTGAAATTCTCTTTGGAATACATTGAAGTTCTGAATAGAGTTTGCCTTTCTATCTGTTTTTCTTTTCAAATTGTTTGTTTAAACTGATCATTTATTTTTAACTGCCTCAAGCAAATGCACAAGAAATAGAAATCAGTTTCAAACCATGAGTGCAGTGAAAACAAGTAGGTGCTGCTTTGATCTTGATTCAGACTGGTTTTGTGAAAACACTGACTGTTGTTACTTGAGATATCTTATCCCATCTTAACCTAAGTGACAAAAATGTTATTCAGACTTAAGTGGCTAATGTAAAATCAGTTTTACTATGTGGCCTGGTATTTCAGTAACACACACATGAACAATAATACAGTATTTTCAGAATTTCGTGTGAGATTTAGTGACTTTCAACGTGTGAGTGCTCATCTGGAGCAGTCAGAAATGCAGAACACTGTCACTGTAACCAGGATCTGCTGAAGGCCACATGGTGTCACCCGGCCAGCTACATACTTCAGGTCTCCAGATTGCGCTCAGGACTGGCTTTGTTTATCTATAATTTACACTGTTGCTTTTGGATATAAAATTGCACTGTCCAAATGAGCTGCAGCAGCATTTTGGAGTGCTTTGTCCAAGGCAGAGGAAGTGCAGTTTGTGTCAAGAGCAACCTGTGGAAGAAGGGGGACTAAATCAACTTAATGGAAGTTTACAAAGATCAGTGTTTTCTTTAAAAATATAATGTCATGGGATTAAAAACAGAAAGTACCTTATATTCAACAAAGTGAAAAGGATTGTCAGTTCAGGACAAAACAAAACAATAAATATAGACAGCTCCATAAGACTCAACTTGGTTTGCTTAAATCAGACCACCCAACCACAGCGTTCTCCTGGAGTAGTATCTTGTATACAAAGCATACGTATTTACTGTTAACCTCTCAGTGACTTTAGATAACATTTCTGGACACATGTATGGTGTATTTGTAACCCAGTTGCCAATATGAACACCTTAAGATATTTTCTCGAATAATATGGTTGTGGCCACCCAGTGAGCAGCCAGCTCTTATCTGTAAAGCCAGTTTGAAGAGCAATGGCAGCTCTGTGGTAGATATTAGCTGACACCTTTAAACTAAATCTTTTGCTTCACTGATCATCAGTCTCTGTGTTAAACAAGCCAAAAAACAAGCAGATAAAGGAGAGATTTGAGATTGCTGTAAAAACTGCAGCGATAAAAGGATTTGCCAGTTCAGAGTCATTTGCCATTTGCCGAGGATTCAATGTAACCACAAACTGATGTTTGCTTTACCATCATTTCTCTTTATTTTCAGCCAATGTCCTGTGCACCATTCCATGCATAGCAGAATAATAATTTTCTTTCTAATGCCCAAGGCAGCTGGTGTGTCTTAAGTAAGAAGATTACATTTCCAATGGCAAGACAAGTATCTAAACACATTAGATTAATCTCCCAGTCCTCCCATAATTGAAGAACCTGGTTGTTGAAATTTTGCTGTCTTCTGGAGAATTTCAAAACCATGGCAGGGCTGGAGTCAGACTCTGATGGCTTCACAGCTATATGGTTATCCTTCATGCAAGTCACAGTGTAACAGAGGGCTCAGGTGGCAGGGACAGAAAAAAATCCTTATTACTGTATCTGTCAATCACATTTTCACTGGCTTCCTCCTAAGAGGAGACTGCAGTGTTTCATACTGAAACAGAAACTATATTTTAAAACATTTCCTTAGCTGCTTACTTCCCACTTTACAAGTTGAATGTATTATTTCCTCTACAGGCAAAAGGGTAAATTTCCTAGTACAGGCAAAAGCATTGTATAGATATAAGCCCTCCTGGCAGTCATTCATAAATAATTAGAT
>WEKY01055962.1:0-22213 GCA_013390045.1 Picathartes gymnocephalus
GTCCTTCAAACTAGGACACTTGCCAACAGCTGCCTAATCATCATCATTATCTTTGTCCTCAGAGGACCCAAACTGCCCTCGAATGTTAGAGATGTCCGTGTCTCCTTCTGTGGAGACACTCTTGTGCATGACGTGATGCCCTTGTCCTGCAACAGAACACAATTCAGAGCCTCCCAGTAGCAGAGGACAATGACTTAGCAATGGATAACTTCTCATTGTGGTATTTTTTTGGGTATTTACACAAAAACGGCCATATGAACAATCCAAACTTTGCTGGCCTGAGAGGCCTGGGGGCCCTGTAACGGGGCTGCATACCTGAAAGCAAAGGTCTTGCCCGAGAATAGAAAACTGTCCTTGGCAGCAAGATGAGAAAGCATTACATATATGAGGAAGTAAAGAAGTGTTACTGATTTGCTGTTAGGATGCGTGAACAATTCGGGATAACCAATAATAAAAGAATATTAGGTATGTGGACAGTACATGTAACCAATAAACATGAAGCACTATATATATAAGGGGGCTATTTTTAACAATAAAGTGGCGTTCTAATAATCATATTGATTATGTGTTAGTGTCCGTGACTCTCCGCGTCAGGGGAAACCTACTTTAGTATTTAACTGTTTTCCAAGTCCAACTCAGGGCTCTAATTTTTAGTCCTGCACTGCAATAAGTTGCATTTCTACCTGTGCTGGGCCATATGGGCACAAAAGACCACAGTGAGTCACCTTGTGCTCCAGTTGTCACCTCATGTGCTGATGATCCTTTACCCAAACTTTCAGGCAGTTTAAGAACCATCCAAAAGGTTCAGTTTGGGTCATGGTATGCTGGAAGTGCACATTCTCCTGGAACATTGTTTTTTGTGGTTGCACTTGATGTAAGTTTGGAACTACATTCCATGTCTGGTCTAATTTCAGAGTGGTATCATTCAGTAGAACTGATACTTTCACGGTGAAAAGTAAAGATAGGCAAAACAATCCCAGCGTAGTAGCAGAAGCCATAGGTCTGCTGAGCAGTGAGACGGAGAGACTGATCATGTCTGGGAGCCACTCCAGACCTAAGGATACTGACATCACTTAAGGGAATAGGCCAACCAATCCATGTCAAGAGGAGCACAGACATCCAGAGATGGCAGCCCTGTTTACAGAGGTCAGAAAGAGAAAGAAATTCCATACCACAGGTATTGTAATACACCTCCAGTGACCCTTTCAAAATGTCAGTAGAGCAAAATGGATAGACAAGTAAGAAATCAGTTTAACTCACCCAGTTCAATTTGTGATGGAACTGAAATTGGAATAATGTTACTAGAATTTGTCAGTCTGGCCCTTGAATTCATAAATCCTTCATAAATCCAATTGTACTGTCTCTGTGCATCAGATGACACAACAGCTAGCATAAACTTAGAAACTTCATTCTTCACCACTCGAGCAGTTATTTGCTCTTGAACAAAGGGACTGAAATTAAATAACACACAAAGACAGCAATTTTTTTTCTATTCTTGTCTTGGCACTTGCATTATACTAACAGATGCCTCATTATATTTTGCACCAAATTAATTCAACTTCCTTTGAAAAACTCAGGTGAAACTGTTTAAGAAGTGTTGTGGAGTAATTTATTCTAAAAAGAGATACTAACAATTTTAATAGAAGACAAAGAACAAGTTCTGTTATCATATCAAAAATTTTAATGTACTCATTGATTTACACAAATATAACTAGCACAAGGATTTAATCCAAGGGACTGACATTTCCAGAGTTTCATAATTTGTATGTTTCCCTCTTTCCATTCTCCTCTCGTGCCTTTTCTGGCACGATATACATGTTTCTGCATCTCTGCCAATTGCATTGTGTCTCTTCCTCAGCCACTAGCAAATACAAAGTTTCTACACTCCTGGGAGTAAAGTGAATAATTTAGCTAAGCTTTTGTTTGAACTCTACAAGAACTGTGTGAGTGAAACTTGAATGCCAGGAATGAGTTCTCAAATTTCTACCAATTTAGAAGAATCTAAAGTTGCTTTATATTCAGGAGCTCTACCTGTGTCAGTTGAAGTGCTGGTTTTAGCCTGTTTCTGAATTTGAAAGCAATAAAAAGGGAAGAAAATCAAACCTGCATTACTAGAGCTTTCTACTTTCATACTAATTTGTGGTAAAGGAACATGGTTTCTTCTAGACTGTTGACTATTATAGGAGAACAGCAGCACCATAGTCCATTGTTGAATGAATGAAGCCAGAGGCCCACTAATGAACACTGAAAAGGAATTTTTTTGGTATAAAAAATTGTTTATAAAATATTGTCTAAAATTATAGAAATGTTATTTTTATGTTGTATAAAATTATATAAACAAAACACTAGGAAAAACTAAAAACCCACTGATTTTAGCCCACTGTTAAGTCACTTTGTATCACAATGCCAATATAAAGTGTATAGTGTGCAAGCCATACTCACTTTAAAATTTTTATGCTAACAAAGTAGACAATGTGGTATGCAATGGTCTTAGTAGTAGTGAAAATCAATGTCTCTGGAATCAAAACTTACCTTTGCTAAGTGCAACCAAAATGGTCAGTTAATGGAAGGAGAAAGATGTCACATCGACCTATCCCCACTGAGCTTTAAACTATTTTAGATATATGGAAGAAAATCATAGAGTACAAAAAATTTATTCTAAATTGCACTGGTGTAACTAAGCAAAGCTTAAACTTGTCTGTCATGTGAAGATGGAAATCATTATTTCTTTTGACCTCAAAGACATCTCAAATACCCAGCAGAGGTGGAAGGTGTTATTACTTTTCTAAGAGTACAACAGGCAGTCCAAGAGCACTGTCAAGATATATTTTATTATACTACACATGTCAAAAAAGTGGTCACCTGGACCTGCTCAAGCAAGTACATATTCTGGAAGTTATTCTGTTGTATTTGTTAATTATTCTTCTAAATTGTCAAAAGATATCAGGCACAGACCAGGGATAGAAAATCCTTATCAGGTATGAAATCCCAGCTAAAGCAGGAATAGGTATAAAGTGCTGGCCTCCACAATGATTTTAAACATGTTAGTTCATCTGAAAGATGGTTTTGAGTCAGAAATATGAATAATGAATATCATTTGCATAGGACACTATACATGTACATCAATATTGAACTCCCTACATCCCAACAGTTCCCAGAGGTCATGATATTCCTTGGGTGGAATTGTGGCTGTTCAGTGGATTAATGAGAACTGATTTTGCTCCTGTGCTTGGCAGTTGTGATCATGAATTTTAGTTTTGCCAGACCCATGTCTGAATCAGTAAAATTACACCCCCAATAATATAATAATGAGTCTAACAATGTGCTGCAAAAAATATGTCATATTAACAGTCTGAATGAAGAGGAAAAATTTTCTGGGAGGGAACTAATTTGAAGGAAAGGAGATGCTACTGCACTGCAGAAGGGCTGGTTTAGGGACATTTAAGGTTCAAATCAGCCCTTGAGTCAGGCAAACTGAACATTAAGCCACTTAGTAAGTGTGACCTGGAAAGTTCTACCTGCCTTGCATGAACAAGCCCATTATTTAATTTCCTGGTAAAACCAGATACAGAAGAACATAAATAATTTCATGCCTTTTGCATTTGACAGCTCTTCATAGCTGATAAAGAATAGGCTGCTGCTTAGCTATGGTGCCTTTTCTAAGGTTGCTTTTTGACTGTGAGCAAACTGTTATTTCTATCCACGCAGTAATACCCCAGACATATTTCCCTGTATCCAAACATGTGGGCGTTTTGCAGAGGTTAATGGAAATTAAATTAAAGCTGAATAATACTGATTATAATGCAAGAGTGTGCAAGCAAAGCTGAGTAATACAACTGGCAGCATGGCTCAGTCTTGCCCTGTGACACCACTCTCCCTCAATCCCATTTTTTTTCCTGAGCAGGTACCCACAGCAACCTAAAACTATTTGGTTTAGACAGTCTTGAATGGATAGATTTACAGCAGCATCCCACATTTTGCACTCAGGACTTAAATGATATTCAGTTCTCCAGAAAGAAATGAAAAGCTATTATACTCTCCCTTTATCCTTCCTGCTTATGAATATCCTAGTTCTACCACTAGGTTAGGATTACAGTATTTTCTAGATTTTAGTGTTTGCTGAATTTTTCTGTGCAAGGAGCTGTTGCAAATAAACTTGGATTTTATCTTGATTAAGTGACATATGTCAACAAATGTAATTCTGGTGGTCACCTTATTTTTTATCTTATATTAATGATCCAACTTTACCATTAGTTTACCAAAGGGCAGAAGAATGGCTTTTAGCTATGGATAGTAGGCACAGCCTACCTGAAAAAAAAAAAAATTGATAATCAGAAAGAAGGATTTGAAAACTGGAGGGTGGGTGGTAACAGGACAGAATGAGATCTTGCATCCCTGCATATTAGAGTACATCTTATTTCTTGTTAGCACCTTTTCCACATGCTATACTGAGCCAATCTGGAGAAGAGGCACCTGAGAAGGCACTGGTACATTGAGGGATGCTTGGCCTGAGCACAACCAAGGTTTAGTTTTGAAACACTGCAGTGTATTGAGTTCTTCAAAATATTTGCCTCACTATGAAATGAAGAGTACTGTGTACACACCATGTGCACATTATTGTAGCTCCTCCTAAGCATAAATTGTAGAAATGCCATCTCAGCACATATTCCCCAGAGGCACAAGAGAAACAGAGTCCATTATATTTAAGCTTTAGGGGCTTCACTTGCAACAAGACCTGCCCTCAGTCGCTTCTTGCACCAACAAGGGCTCCACTTGCAAGGCACTGTCTGATCAGATTTTGAAGCATCCTGTTTGTAGTGCTCCCATGGCTGTTACACGCCTGACTGCTGGACTATGGCTTCCTTGTGTCCCTAAATCCTTTTTCTTTTTGGCACATCTGAAAGTCATTCCTTTGATATTGTTTTTCCCTTTCCACAGGAAACAAACCAGTTGCTGTGTCAGCATCCTGGCCAGGAATCAAAGAGAACAAGTTACTTGTCAGGCAACACCCAGGGCATAGACAATTAGGATAGGGATGATATTTCTGCAAGATTCTTTCTGGTACTAAGGAACAATATAATGAAAATTTAGTGCCATTTTGGAAAAAATAAAAAGTGTCATCTGTAAAAGTTATGAATTTATTTCTACAGCAGAGGTCAAACAACACTACAGCTACTTTAGTACCCTGTGCTCTCCAGTTCAGGCAGGAATAAGAGCCTTTTTTTAGCTATGTATTCTAGTTTCCTCATAGTTGCCTCATGGCATCTTACTAGAGAAAGTGTTTCAGATTCCCAGTGTCTTCCACTTTAACCATGACAACAACCACAAACTCTCCCATTTATAATTACATAGATACAACTGTATTTTGACTTCTTAATCACTCTTTGGCAAATACACCAATTTCTTATGGGGAATATATGAATTTTACCTTCTTTCATACAACAGAACAGTCCATGAGCCACAACCTGAGGACATTTGAAACAGAAATATTCTGATTCCATGAATAGCAGAGGTGGGAACCATTCATTATACCTTTGCAGTCTTTGATCTCAACTTTAAAAGCTAAACCAACCACCAACACAGAAATGTGAAATACACAGAGAAATAAACAGACACTTAAAAAATTTTCTTTATTTTCATTTTCAAATTTAAGGTCAATCTTCATTAATTTGCAGAGAGTACAAAAATGTTCCCATTAGTCTAGCTTGAATTTAGATATATTTGCAAGTAAAACTAAGCCTGCTTTTCCAAATACCACTTCTGTGCACAAATTATATAATTCATTCTTTTCATAAGGCATGTAAAACAGATTTCAGTTCAAACATTAAAATATTTTACACTTGGGTATCAGAATTACAAACAGAAATTAAAGGTTCTCAAAAAAATGTGCCTGAACTGCAGAAGTACACACTAAAGACATTATAATGTACACATGCAGAGACATGCACAAATTAATATCTATGTATATGAACATACTAGGAAAAACACCTGTGTCCTGGTTTTTATGAAATCTAAGTCATTTAACTAACAAGAATGCATGTTTAACGCAGTACTCATATACTGCTTACACAATAATTATAGTTTCCTTTTTATGTCAATACAAAATCATTTCAGTCTCACAGTAAAATTGTGTGTCTTCCAGTCAATGTCCTACAGTGATGCTAAAATTGTGAAATACATTAAGGAATCATAGGGGAGAAGACGAAGGAACAGTGCAAGATAAAGCTGTACTGAGTCTTTGAGAAGATTAATTTGTCTCATGATGAACTGATAATTGTAAATCCTCTCTCTTCTTTAGACAATATCCTCTTTCTTTTGAGTGATTCCATTTCTCACATAGTGGAAGAAGATATATCAGAGGAAAATCCTATTGTGTTGGAATTATGGAAACATGACAAAGTTCCTTTCTGTTGAAAACCTGAACTTAGATAAATCATAAGAACTCACTGTCTGTTGGCAAATCATTCCAGCAGAAAGTGGGTTGTTTCAGTGTACCTGTAGAAATCTTCATGTGCGGCCAAGGGACATCAAACAAATTATGTGGCAATAATGTCTTTTTGGAGAAAATTACATTTCAAAAATCCTGGCATATAAGACAGAGATGCTCACAGGTCCTTTATCTGGAAGTCCATGTCTTTTAACATGGTTATTTTATTTGATGCCTTTGAGCCATTTATATTTGAAAGCTGATGCTCAAAGAACAGACCCTGTAAATAGACTCCTCATTTTTAAGAACGCTATCTGGAGTGAAGATGTCCAGATGATTCTTTGGGCTTGCTTCTTCCACTAAAACCAGCACAGGAATCTATTATTAGGACTTTAAATTGTCAAGAGTGGTATAGACTAGATTCTGTCATCCTACTTATACAGAGTGGTATATAATTTTATAAACAAATTGGTTGTTTCTACTGGTTGTTATCTGTAGGAGAAAGAAAGTAAACATAAGCATATCGCAGTCTGTGTGCAGAGGCAAGATCCACATCTCCACAACATGCTCTTAATTTTATTAACGTTATTGGAAGTTTGCACATCAAACACTAAGAAGCCACCTAGGACATAATATAATTTCTTTTCAGTTAGTGCCTAATGAATAAGAACAGCAATGTATTACATGAAGAGTGTGTATAAAATTGCTTGTTACTAAACATGGCCTGTACCACAGATGTTGGATCCAATCTTTGAATGTCGTAACGTTAAGTCTCAGGATATTAACAGGTTTAGGGGATCTTGGAGTAGCTCAGGAACGTTATCATGAGCATTCCAGGGCAGGCAGCATTCACCATTCTGCAGCTGCCACCCTGATGGGGATGTGGTCAGCATGAGCAAGATCTGTGCTGTTGCCCAGATAATTCTGTACCAAGGCTATCTCCTGCAAACCATCCAGTCACATCTCATGCTCAGAATACAAGACTCAAGAGTTGCCTCCCTGATGGCTGCTGGCACGAGCCAGGGCTGCTTCATGTGCCAAGCAGCTCGCAGGCTTTCTTCTGTGGTGTGACCCAAGCTGTCTGACATATCTGGTCAGCACATCATCACTAAATAATTTCTTAGTTAATAAATAATCTCACTGCCAGGACTCCTTTGTTCTTGCATCTACTCACTCTCGTGTGGTATCCACCCAAGACCACAACCTCTGGAACAGCTTCTTACACAACAAACCTTCCCTTTTGCCTTCCTTCAAAATCCCATTTACCCTTTAACACATGAGGATCATTATTCACTTTCTGTAGCTTTCTTGTATCATACAAGTTTATACTGCACTCTCTCTGCCATTAAATCCTTTTATAACATGCTATGGTATGCAAAATTCTGGCTCTAACACTGGATTCCAGTTTGCCTTTTTGTTGGAGTAATTAATAAACAATTCCTATTGCATAGACTTGTACAACAAGGAAAGTAACTCACACACCTAAGCAGCAAGCTATTAAAATGGTCCTAATACAGAATAAACTTGGGTTCAGCTCACAATCCTATTCATACTTGTTTGCCTGTTTTGAGTAGTTCTTTTAAATGGCCCTTTGAGGATACTAATATACACCCATATATATGTCTGATAGGGGAGGCAAATAAATTTACCTCTTTTATCTTCATAAACATGCAAACTCACAGAGAATACATATTATTACTTCCATATTAAGAAGTAATATGTTGAATTAATTCCTCGACTTTACTACACTGAACATTTATATTCCTTTTAGATATATATTTATGATAATCATGGAGTACTGCGGTGCAGGATGCTCGCAATGTATTAAATAAATTCGGCACAGTGAATTAATTATATCTTATCAAAGAGAGCTAATTTTTTGAACTGACATTAGAATATGGCTTTAAAAATTGTCATTATTTTCATGTAATCTTAATGGTAACTTTTTTCCAAGTCAGACTGGTCTTCAACATAATCAAAGAGGGATTTATAAAGTAACCAAGTAGCCTTAACTCTGCTTACCAGTTAAGACTAGGACCTTCAATAGGTTGATCAATATGAAAGTTACTGTTTTTAAGACCAAAATTATGTCAATACAAACAACAAATTAAAGCTAAGTAATTGAAAATTTAATATATAAAAGCATTACTGTATGACTTAACCATGTATAACCAATATATATAGTTGAAAAGAGATTTAACGGAAGACTAGACTTTAGTCTCACTTTCTTGAGATGTCTGGGTTTGAGTTTTAAAAAATGCGAGTGCTTTAAATGAATTCTGTGGGTTTGAATGTGCACACTCAAAACCCTTTATGACTAAAAATGCAGATTCATTTGTTCATTTCCTGGTTTTAATTGCAATGAGCTGTACCCCTTATTATCCAGCCTCATCTTAATAGCAATGCAGAACAGGACATACACAAGGGATAACATAGAAGTTAGTAAAAACCAAATTTCATTAATTTCAATGTATATCTGTGTAGTGCCACTGCTTTAGACAAACGATGTCGGAAGATCCTACAGTGTTTGCAGCTGGTTTCCACAAGACCTGCTTCTGGAGGCACTCAGCAGCAGCTGCCTGCTGTATTCAACCTGGAACACCTGGAGATCTTCATGTCTTCATTGACTGACATTTCAAGTGCAGTGAAGCATCGTTAGGTCCATCCTCACATGCAATTTTCTTCATTAATTGGCACAATTCTTTGTTTTTCTTCTGTCAGTTTGTCTGATGCCTTTTGTAACATTAATGGCGGCTTCTTGTGTGGATGTTTTCTGTGTGTCCCATTTACTCTGTGAGAGTTTTAAACAGTACAGTGAGTTCCGCGATGACAACAGAGTCATTGATGATTACCCCCTAATTTACAAAAACAGTTCTACTTAATAAACAGAATGTCTCCAGCATCCTTCACATGGCACTATGATGCAGAGCAGCTTCCTCATTCAGCGTGGACACAAGATTTTATACCTGCTACAAAGGCAGTGGATGTCAGTAGGCTTTGGATCAACCTTCTTGACTATAATTATCATCTCTACATGTGTGTACTATAAAAGCAGGGCATATAAATCTTGTTTCATTCCAGAAATGAAAATTAGAGGTTCCTTTTGATGTCCTTGTGAGTGGTGCATCACTAGCCTGAGACAGAATTTTCTGTATTTGATTTTATGTTTCTGATGTGAAAATACAGTTTTAAAGGAACAGTTACTTCTGCCTGCATACAAGACCCAAGCACGATATATATCTTTCAGAGCTTCCTCAGTTTATTTTCAATATTCAAAAATCAGTCTGTCTGAGGCAAGCAAGTGCATCCCTAATTTAAATTTATACTTTCCCATCTCCCAGACTGTCTGCTTGTTGCCATAAGCAATGAACTATAATTCACAGGAAACTTGATAGGTGTAGCAAAGTTCACCCACATCCAGCCTGATAGAGACTGCAGCTGAGTTAGGTGGGTTTGATTATTGCATTGCCAGTGTTCCATGAGACTATTTGTCAGTGTAAGGAATGCCAGGCAAATTAGGCATTATTTACATTGTAAGAGTGTCAGGTAAAACAATGTCTGATAAAGTTCCACTGACATAAGTGGAAGGTGCAGGTATAATATATCACAGAGGAACACCTGGAGTTAATTTGCCACTGTGTATTATTTCATATTTCTGCAGGCTGAATATACCTGCTCCTTTGCTATCTGCTCCTCCAGTGCTATCGTTCATGCAAGGACTTGCCACAGGCCGTGAGAATCAAACCAGATTATTGTCAGTCAGGGACGTAATCTGGATACCACCGTTTTTTCGCGGAGGGGAGGGTGCCCAGCCATCCTGTTACCTTCACTGCTATTAGCACTCCTTTCTTCACTACTATCTTCATCATCATCATCATCTTTTACTTCCAAGTTGCTTTGACATTACCGTCATGAGAGGATATTAAAGTTTCCCAGATACAGTCTGTGTCAAACCTTTTCCCTTTCAACAGCACAAGTTGTACCCTGTCATATAACCAAGTATCAGATGGCTGCTTTAGACCTTGATGCAGGAGAAAGTGAGAAACAGAGAGGTGATGTGATTTATTCCCTGCTAGGCACAGGCCGATGGCACAACCCAAGTCTTCTGAGAGCACACTGCATGTGCTGCATTGCAGTGTATTCTACAGCACGTCGAGATAAAAGAAAAACTGTACTCAATGTGAATGTTTAGGTGAATGAAATGGGTACATTTTGAGTTGCAGGGGATAATCACCTTTTCAGCTCTAGGCATCTAAACTTAAGGTGTTCACATAATCTGCTCACCTTATGGTTCCCTAAACAATCAGTGGAGAAACAGAGAAGCAGAATAGCAAACCAGAGCTGGAGCCTAAATCAGACACTACACTTTCTCTCTAGGAATATATATTTCATTTTTGATTATAAGAAGTTTAGAAAACTTAAATTCCTTTCTTATGCGCCTGCATTAGATGTGGAGAATAGCGTAAATACTTTACTTATCATCAGAAATTTTCTTGGCACTGAGCTGCAACAGCACAGCTACATGTTACTGAATGTATCTCAGCTAGAAAATGCAGGAGAATATATTCAAAGTTATGGCGCCTCAGGGCAGGAACCCGCACTTCAATGAGTAGTACCATTACAGTCAACACTCACATTATTAATAGGTTGTGGGAATTTGCCCATACTTCCTACTAAGTGCAATATAGAAGTAATTTTCCATTCAGTTACAAAATTAGACAATTTTCTGAAACAGCAGGACAGGTACACACTGTAATTCTCAATTGTGGCCAAGTCATTTTCAAATTGGATTAATAAGTATGTACTTCTCTTCGACCATATCCAACCTCACCAATTAATTTGTCTCTGTGGGCTAGTGGCTATGACAAGAATTTGGGTTTTTCATTTACAGAAATCCCATGGCTCTAGATGTCATGTTACTGTGGAATGTGTCCCTGACCACCTGGAGGTGCAGCATCTCATGAAAAGATACAGCAATATCTTTTATGTCACTTGGGAATATCTTGGCACCGCATCAATACAGAAGATAATAATACAATGGAGGTATAAAATAAATAGACGTGTACTGATGTGTTGTGTGTTAGCAAATGCAAGTTGAAGTTCAACCCAAATTCCATTTTTCATTTGCTTGGGCCCCCTTGGTTTAAGGATGTGACTCCCAAGGTGGGACGACTTCTTATGGGGTGGGTGGAGCAATTCTGCCACATGCTGTGCTGAGGCACTTTCTGTGGAAAAATGTCAAAAGACAAAGCTCAGTGAGAAGGAGTGCCCACATTGGCAGTAATTCAGCAGAAATAAACTGTGTGCATGGCTGAGGAGCAGGGACACCAGGAGAGCTTGTTTCACGCCTGAGAGAGGCAAGAAACAAGGGATAGAATTGCACAGAGATGTTGCAGTCATCCTGTTTAAAACAATGCAGCTAACGGGAATTAAGCCACAGGAATGACCCAAATGGTGACCAAGAGCTGAAATTTGCTTGGACTTGAAAATACATACTCCTTTTCATGCCCTGCATATGCTAATGATTGAAAATACATACTCCTTTTCATGCCCTGCATATGCTAATGAAGTAAAACCTGTACATGCTTTACATATATGTAAAGTCACTCAAACTGCATCTAAGTGTGAAATTATGTCAGCTGAAACTTTTTTTCCGCCCATCCTCAAAGAAAACAATGTAAATATGACTTAACAGGGGAGGGAGGTCACAGGAGACTCTACCTTTATGTCCTGGGATGGTCAACAGGCTGTACTCTCTCCTCCCCATGGGGATGCCTGTCAGGTAAGCTTTATTCCACAGTAATACTATTGCTTATGCATTCTGATATCAGTGCATTTATCAACAGCAGTGTGTGGACCTTACTCTGTTCGACAAGCAAGAAATTGCACTATTTGTGAATGTGGAGCCTTACTGAATTTGCCCAGACTCACAGTGCAAGGCACGGCAGTTTTTCATCAGGGATTGCGGTCATGACCAGACTTAACTGTGCTGCCATCCTGTGCCTCTGGCACCTCACCAGACCCAGAGTGCCAGATTGGTTACTCTGGAATATTGTCTCTGAAGGTCTCCCAGACAGGCAGATAATGCTGAGTGAGAAAGGGAAGGCCCCCTGGCCCGCTACATCTGTAGACAACACAGAAAGCAAGGAGGGGTCTCCCTTCCCTAATTTTTTATGTGACAGAAGAATTGGTGTAGTCAGCAGGATTGCCATGGATAAACAGTTACAGAGGTATGAATCTGCTCCTTCCCAGGCAGGCAAGGAATGGGCCCAAAAATTCTGGAAAGACAAAGCAATTATTTGTGCAGTATTGGAGGCTCACTTATCTTACTCACAGAGGGAAATCAGAATCCCTTCTCCCCTCAAATATATCATATATAGAACATGCTGCTTTGAAATCAGAAAATGGAGTAATGAAGTCATCACTGGCTTTTGAGAGGAAAATAAAAGAAAGATTAGAAACCCAAAAACAAGCTTATAACTGAGAAAGATCATTTTAAGATTCTACTCACAGCAGAGCATAGGGAAAGACAATTACAGGAGAAATTAGGTAGGATAAAAATGTAGCAGAGTGAAACAAGATCTGAGAAAGGAAATAGAGGACAAGAAAAAAACTGAATTGTTACTATCTTTGGAACCTGAGCAGCTGCAGAAACAGTAACCAAAAGAAAAGGAGATAAACCAAAAATTGGAAGAAAAGATAGAAATTATGCTTAAGAAGGCTGCCAATCCAGCCAGCATTATACAGATAAGAAAACCAATTGTATCCCCTGGGGAATGGTGAAAAAGCCTAGGGGACAGTGGCCACTCGCTGTTGTGTGCATGAGAATGAATGGAAATATTACACCTTTAACTACTGCTGTGCCAAATTTTGTGGAACTGGTAATGCAAATTCAGGGATCATCCTGTTCATGGATGGCAAAACTAGATGTAAAAGATATGTTATTTATGATTCCACTCTGGGAACACCTCGAGGCTCAATTCATGCTCACCCGGAAGGGAGCGCAGTGTACCTTTGACAGATTCCCACAGGGATATAAATATCCACCCATGACTGCACCTTCTGTGAATACCAAACTTTTACTGTCTCACTCTCCCCAGATGTGAAATTAGATGATATTGTAATAAGAGGATACTCCCCTGAAAAAGTAGGGGAGTCAGCAACAACAGCATGGCAAGCACTTCTCAAAGTAGAAATTGAGATTCCCCGAGAAATGCCAAGGACCATGTAAAGGGCTTTATCAGCTACATCTGCAGATAACCCAGAAAACAAGGAAGTCTCCCTTTCCCAGATTTTTTAGCTAACATCTGTTCATATGAGAAACCAAGGAAGCAGTAAACCAGCCATAGGTTTTGGCTTTCTTTAATCTTCAGCAGCTCAGCAGCTGCTATGCAAGCAGGGCAGCAAGTGGAAACCCGTAAGAGGCAGGTAGGTGGGTAGGCAGCAGTGACAGGAGAAGGCTGGTCTTCGGTACAGTCCCAAAGCCTTGTTCTTACAATGTATACAATGTACACAACACATAAGTGAGGGGGAAAAGGGGGAGGATCTGATCCAAAGCCTACTGAAGTTATTGAAAAGACACCCATTGACTTTTTCAAGGTTCATGTCCAGATTTGAATGAATCAGGGTTCACGCAGTGCACGTATTTTAAGCAGAACAGCAATTAAGAGAAAACATGTTCCCTTTCAGATAATTAATCTTAATAGTTTGCACAAGACACGCCTCAGCTGAACTGAATTGGAAAGAAATGAGCATGGGGGCTTTTTTTACTGCAGCGTGTGTGTTACTCTGATTGACAAATAAAACATCAATTCTGTGGCCATTCAGGCATGAAACATCGTCAGTGCTCAGCTCAATCATGCCATGGCTGTAGTGCAGCCTGGCACCATTTTCTCATATCTCAAGACATTAAATACAGTTTCACTGCAAAGATAAAGGCTGTCACAAAAGTAACTTAGACCTGGTTGAAGCTAGTGCTGGTCATTAGGGAATTTATTTTTACTCATACCTCTGTGGTCCTGAAGCCATTCTGTCTCTGTGTTGTAGCTCCCATGGCATGGACCATGGGGTTTGCACACTGAGAGCTACAGTTGTTCCTCTTCTCACTGTTCAGCTTTCCAGCTGTGGCTGATGCTGTAGATACACCTGTGTGAGCCAATTTCCCATCCTCCAGAAGACCTAGGGACACATGGAATTGGGCAATTAATACTGAGGAGCAATTTGCAGCTGGCTCTGGCATCCCTCTATTTTGCCACAGTTGGTGATCATGTCAGTGATGCCAGGTGTGGCACAGTACCACAGTGAGAGCAGCCTACCCCCTCCCCGTGCCGTCTTCATCGTCACACTTGACATCATTTGGCCTTTTTCCTGTGGTCCACTGCTCTGTGAAACATTGGCTCAGAAAACTTGGGGAAAGAGTCAATGAGTGCAAAATACCAGTAGATTTTTGTCACTTGCAGGTCTCCACTGACTTCTCTATACCCACAGCCCCTTGCATGACCAAGAGTTGAACTTAAGACCCAGAGAAGGCCCCCTTAAATCTGTTCCAGTTCTGGGAAATGAAGGGGTTAGATGTGAGCATGACAGATGAGACCAATATGAATGGAAAGGTTGCTCTATTCATGGCCTTGCCTTGAACATTTTTTCATTTGAAGATGAGAAATTTAGAAAAAAAAATTCAGGCTGTTTTGTCTATCAGCTGTCAAATAAATGAATAATTTGCTTTCTGCTCTAGCTGTGTGGATACACATGCATCATATAATATGATATTGGACAGCATAAATTAATTTTCTCATCTTACTGCATTAACAAGAATCAGTTGTCATCTATGGTAAGTGCAGAGCACTCAACATCTGGTTGCAACTGGGTCTGAAATCCAAATACAAAAGAGTTAGTGGGATGCATGACTGGCTATCAATGTAGTTTTTGTCAACGATTATTTATGAAGAGCTTTATGTTAAAAGAGAAACAAAGAAGGCAAATTTACTAACTGGTAATGCAAACCTAGAAAAACTAAGGAGTCACAAACACTGAGAAAAATGTATGTGGAAAACCAATGACAGACCATTGCTATATGGAGTGACATTGTATCATCAAAACGTTCTGCCATTAATCAGGTAGGAATTCAAGTGCTGTGTTAAGGATATTAAAAAGGAAGCAAAGTCCTGAATCCTTTGTCAAAACTCTGTAAGAAAAGATGATTTGTCAGTCAAAAACAACATTTTGTCAGTATTAGCTAGCAAAGGCAATGACTGAATTCAATAAACCTTCATCCAAATATTCAAAGCCTTGGTCTTGAAAATATATAAAATTCTGTGAAATTAAAAGGTCTTTAAGATCTCGTCTGACTTGAGCCATTCTGTGATTCTGTGAGTTAAGAAGTCTGAATATAAACTAGTCACTGCATTTCCCTGAGCAGTCAGAAGATGGAGGCAGAGTATTCCAAAGACACTTTAACTTGTAGTGGTGGTAACTAATAATGCTGTCATCTAGTTTTTGATTAAAAAAAAATTGAGCTGAAACTTGAAAATATTATATTATAATTTATTTTTTAAAAAATACTTCTGTCTTTGGAAACTGCCTTTTCTGCTAGATATAAAAACTAATGTTCTCATGTCTAAGTTTAGATGCAACTTCAGTAAGGCAACAGTAATCCTCACCTCTCCCGCATCTCCCAAAATTCCACACCTACTTATGCTTTAGGTCTTACCTCTTCCTATCACTCCACAGGGCCGGAGGACAGGCAAAGAAATAACTTGGTGCAGAGCAGTAAGTGGCAGAGACTGTTATCACAGACAAAACCAGTTGTCAGGAAGGGAGATGGAGAGGCAGTGAGCCACGTGTGAGTCAGAGCTCTCAGCCAGGAGTCCACTGCTTCAGCTTGCAGTGGAGCTCTGAGAACAAGCTTGTGCACAGCTTTCAACAGGCAAATTGCACTGGGAATTACATATTAATTCGATTAATTGAGTCTTTGCCATTTCAAACATCCAAATTATGAGTTTTTCCTTCTGTGGAGTCATCCTATGAAATTACTTTCCATCATGTGTCTCTTTGGCCATCTGGCCTCTGACTAAATTGTGTGGTGAAACAGCTGTCAGCTAAAAAGCCATTTTGTTATTAAGTACAATTGTGGATTTATCAGATTGTGTTGCATCTTTTGGTCTTGCAGAGAACAATTTTTCTTACATTAATACATTTCTGGAGGCTGATGGAAAATCTCAATCCTGAAAATGGCATATCTGGTTCATTTTTTGTCTCTCTTAGTTTGCAGCCTGAGCATACTTGCTGCATCCTGCATTGCAGGGGTGTGACTTTTTTTGCCATACTTGTCAAATATAAACCAGATATCAGTATTTGAGCCTTCCACTATCACTACTATATTTTTATATGGATGACCTAGTGTCACCAACACTAGGCAGAAAGACTTTTTATTTTATCCTGTAATAAGTTTGCTATTCTGAAGTTAAGAAACTATTTTAGAATTCATTTTCATTAGCAAATAGATGATTTAGAGAATGGGTAACAGTTTAATGGCTTCAGTGACTTGCTCTTTATGTATGAACACCAAGAAGAAATTACAATGAGAATGCATAAGCAGTGGTGTTAAGAGCATGAGATTTGTTGGCAATTCATAAAGAAACACCTATTTTATAGACTAGATACATAACACAAAATGATGATTGCAAAACAGAGATGATGTTAAAAAACTATTAGGAACACACAGTTGCTTTTAAAATAGCAAATATTTTTGCACTGCTATTCAGGATACGCCACAGTATACAAAAATGAAGAGTTAACTCTCTTATGTACTATCTGGAATTTACAAGCCAGCAGAATGACATTACTAAGGCTCTTACTTCCGTGTGGTGCAATGCTGCAGTAGCTAATGACATCTAGAAGTTTGAGCAGGGTATGAAGCCTCGTAGCAAGGAGATAAAGTAAATCTTAGCCAAAAGAATCAACTATTTGTGGAAAAAATTATTCCATGTGTGTTTGCCACACTATTCTCCCACTTCATTTTAAAGCAACAGGTTGTGGCCAAAACAGGACATGAATTCTGACCCGAATACGCTCTAGATCTGACCCAGTGCGTGAGACCCTGTGCTGTCACGTGTTCTGTTATGGAATAACAAGCATACATTTGTTTAGAGCAGGTAGCTGCTGATTAGTATGCTAAATTTATACTTTTGGAACTGACTATGAGCAAACCAGTAGGGTTCAATTTTTTAGTTCAGCAACACCCTTTTTTATTTATCATGACTGTTATCTCATGCATAATGCATAAGATGCTGGTTTAGAAGATGCCTCCCTAAAAAGATGTTGCACTGTAAAGATGGACCCCAAGATAACTCACAGTGAAGACAAATTTGAAAAGTGTTATCAACACATACAGGTGCTTCCAGAGGAAATATGTGTTTGCAATCATCACTGAGTTTCTTGCATTTAATTCTACAGAGTGATAAAAAGTACAGAAAGCACTGAAATACCTATTTTCTCTACCTATTTTCCTGATTTGAAACCATATATTTTTGGCAAAGCCATGCATCTGTAGGCCTCAGGGCTGGTATGCACTTCTGCTGCAAAACCAAGGCATAGCAAGGATCCAATAAAAAATGAACGGAGTGGAGGTTGTGACAAAAGTCAGGTTTAAGTAATTTCCTCCAAAGCAGTAGCCTCAGGGATGAGGCCAGATGCTCAGAAAATATGCCATAGCTCTTTTACCTAAGAAGAATCAATTTAGAAACTTTCAGATGTAGCAGAGGGTGGGTTTGTGAGCTGGGATGAAGGACCCAGATTTACAGAGGGATGACCTGCTGCAGCAGGAAAATATTATCAGAAACAATGTTTTGTATCAGCAAATACAATAAAGCAATAAATTTGCTGCCCAGACATTCAGAGAATCCAGAATGATTTCTCTGAACTCTAATGTGATATGAATTTTAGACAGCGAAGCAAAATACAACAAACATATTTGTACTTTCCACACATTTTGGAGGTCTCTCCAAAGCTGTCTCCAGGCAGGGAGGGCTGAGCCATGCCCAGGCACACTGCAGGTGTGGGGGGGGTGGCCGGGAATTCCATGCCTTCCTCCCTGCTTACAGGGGGATGCTTATTTGAAGTGCGCTCATCCTAAATCACAAACAACCTCTCAAGCTGCAAACCTTGATATTGCTTGCATGGCCTAACTTCACAAGTACATGCAGATGCTAAATCTTTGCATATTGGTATATTTCAATTTCAAATTGTGATACAGAATCACAGTATAACTATCTCGTAAACAAATTTAACATTATTGCAACCATGTCTGTGAAATAAAGGTGAATATAAAATTTATATTTATTCCAAATAGGAAAAGCATGATGCAACACTCTTTAATCAATGGGTTATCATTTCAAAGCTCCAGATAAAGGGTTCTACATGGCAAATAGACTCCAGAGGATGAATTAAAGGGAATCGGCCTGACCATCAAGGGAAGATACCAAAGGTAAATTTGAGAGAATTGTAATCATGGTCCTAGGCAAGGACTTAACGCCAGAACGACAACAGAGTTTAATGCATGAAGGTACAAGTTTTGATAACTGGAACAAGATAGAATAACCGAATTTTCACTATATTTTGGAATAAGCATCAGCAACGTTTTGGAAGACCTTGACAGCTGAGTACATCTTTTGCCTGGGAAAATAATGACAGAGAGTAGATTAAGCAACTCACCAGTGCCACATGATGTGCCAGAAATAGATCACTCCCTTCCTCCAAACTGAAAAACTAACACACAAATAGCAAAGCTCTGAAGTGCTTTTCATAGTACTGGATTTTAGAAGGATAGAGAGTGGAGATATTTGCTTTTCCATATGCAAATATACTGGCTGTGTTTCAGTAAAGCCCATGAAAAAGACACGTTAAAAATTATACACTCTGTGCACAATACCTTATATCATGGGTCCAAATTATGGCAAATCAGCCTGTTTTCCAAAAGTGCTGGCTTTTGGCTCAGTTCCTGTCTAAACCCATCCTTAAAATGACAAGAAAGAAGTTCTCCTTACAGAAGAGCACTGTCTGAGATGGAAAACAAGCAGGCTGCTGGCCCTCTCTCAATCATCCTTCCCACAGTGGTGCCCACCCTGTTCTGAACAGTGGCTTAGAGCTGTAGGTGTTCACATGTTCTTTCCCTCTCCTTTCCTTGGCCTTTCCTTCTCATTTGGGGTGTGGTAATAAAATATCTCTCATTAGTTAGACTAATTTCCAACATAGATATGGAAAGTATGACTATCATTCTTATGACCTAGCTAATCACACATGGAATTTTAAGATGAGCAAATCGCATCATTTCTGTTAGTCACACTGAGGAGCAGCAAAAATATTTAGGCAGACTAAATATAAATCCTCCTGAAAAGCATTTAAGGGTATATGAAACATGAGATAAAATGACTCTTCATATTTGCACACCAAGGTTTAACAGCTGGAAATTGAAGCTAAAGGCTCCAGGTAGTTCATTGCACATTTATTTTAACAAATAGTGATTAACTACTGAGATAATTTACAAAGGCTTAGGCAAAATGTCAGCCACTGGAAAGCTGTAAACTCAGTCTCAATGTCCCAAAGGTATGCTCCTTGTGGGAATTAACTCAGGAAAGTCCAGTGGGCTGTATGGCCAGGTGGCATTCCCAGCCTTATGGTCCATGTATATGCAGAAGGATACTGCTGACTTAACTGGTTCACAGTGTGACTATGATCCATGAAGTGCTTTGGCTTTAAGGTATCTGTATGCATGTGAAAAAGTCATCACTCACATTTATGTTCGCCCTCAAATGAAGGCAGTAACTACTTTAAAACTTAATGCCATCAGCCATCAACAATCTTCCAGATAAATCCATTGCATTTTTTCCATCTTTTCCACACACAGTGTAAACACTCAGAAAGCACTCAGGCATCAGCATTGTGCAAATGTCAGATATTCATGCTTTTAGTACTGCAAGTGCTTGAAACAATTCTGATGGCCCCCTTGGGATATGCTAGCAGTTGACAAAAATTAAAATTGCAACAGGAGGACAATATCCAGACAAAATACACAAAGACAGAAACACAACTATATACACTGTTAGGAAAATGGTAAAAAAACCTGCAATCAAAATATTTCGGTCAGTCAATAAAAAATGGGCTGGTTATTTTTCTCTTCAGTAGCTAGCATGCATCTGAACTGCCTAGCCTGAATTTCTGATCTCCCAGGAGGAACGAGGTTCAACATTGCTTTGTTTTAATCAGCTGCTTAAAATGTTAGGCTCAGTTAAGAAAACAGCAATGCAGAGGGGCTCAGTGGAGTCAGGGAAAATTTAAAATGTAAAGTCCTGCCTCACAGCATCCAGTTGCCCATGCTAATTGGTAAAACACCACTCCATCTACCTCTTTGACTTACTTTTAACCTGTATTTTTCCTAAACAGAACAGAAAAGGCATTGTGACAGTCTAGGGAAGCAGACTGGTATTTTATTTTCTGATATATTCACCAGAAAATATAATTGCATTATTGCATTATTTCTTTGCGCACAGCAAAGGACCAAGCCACTTGTTTCATGCAAGATAACTACTGAAAAATGTATGCACTCACCACACAGACAGAGAGATCTGGTCCTATACTCTGGCAAAGGGGGCTGCTTGGTGCAAGTCAAAGAGAAAGCCTTACAATAAACTGCTGGCTTTGACCATTCCGTTTCTGAGTCTTAATTATTACAGTTTCAATTTAAGATAAAATCCAACTTTCTATCTCAGATTTCTTTTAACTGCAATCTGTTTTAAACTGCAGAAACATCTGAGGGGAAAAAAGTTGGAACTAGCAATATCATTTCTGTTTCTATGAAGAGATATATTTCTAGAACTGACTACAGTTAAAGAAAAGAGAGATTTTGGTCACTTCAGTGCTGGATTACTGAAATATGTGCTTAATGTGGAAATTTTGGAAATTTTAATCAATGAACAACGAGGTAAACTGCACTCTGAACTGTGTTTTCTGTATGCAATACACTGCATTTCTGCTTTGAGATTGGCAGGAATCTTTGCTTAAAGCTAATTCAATTTTTAACTGTTCGCTGTGAATTCTGCATTCCTAATCTGGAAAATACAGAAACAGAACTGGAACAGGGTGGAAAGTGTAAATACATTCCCAAGGAAAAGAAAAAAACCAATTTTAAAAGTCCTGAATCAGGATATAAAGGCTGGGGTGGGGGAAAGAGTGCTATTTCCACAAGAAGAGTAATTTTGCAGAGCAATTTCCTTCTCAGCATCTTGCAGGCAGGATCTGCCATTGACAAAACCACCACTCAGGTTTCCTGCTCAAACCCTTTCAGACACTCTTCCTGTCTCACCATCCCTCCTTCCCACCACCTGCTGCAGAGTGTAAAACATCTTCCTTCAGTTAACGACAGACCCTTGGCTCTCATTAACTAAGAATATTTTTGACTTTAAAGATTTCAGTGCTGCAAAAAAGAGGTTTTTTTCCACAGGGAAATCATTTAGAGAGATGGTTCCAATTCATCTCTCCTGCAAATCATCTCTATTGATGCTCAACAGCCTTTCTGCTTTCTGGTACTGTGACAGCTGGGAAAGCCTTTCATGTAATTCAAGTGTTCCTGGACATGACATTTTTAGTAAATTTACATTATCAGCTGGTAAATTATTATACTGGGGTAAACTGTGGGTGATCAATCCTAGCAGGTCTGCTTTAGACTGTAGGAAGAATTTATCAAGACTGTTGGCCATTAACTAAATGGATACTGATGCCTGAAGTGGCTAC
>WEKY01055971.1:286-39421 GCA_013390045.1 Picathartes gymnocephalus
CAACTCATTTTGCATCACTCTCATCAAAGTTGTCTTAGAAACAGCTCCACTAGCTTAAGTTCCTGTGTCAGTCAATGTTTAACAGATTTGATTATTGAAAAAATAGAACTTTTATGAAGTATGATTTTTCAATTTAAATTCAAATCAATTAATTGGAGAAGTAGATAATTTACTTTAAAGGAGAAGCAGTCATATTGCTATGTTTTGAATCCTTGGAGTTCCTTCTCTCCACTGGAAATAGGGGAAAAGAAAAAGTTATTTTCCTCTTGGATGTGTTTAGTATTAAGCATCATTATCTTGCTCAATCAGTAGTTATGCCGATTTCAGACATTCAGAAGTTAATTCTAAAATCATGATTTTGGGCTCCAGAATAATCAGAGGTTTAAAAAACAATGTGATTTTTTAACAGAATTTTCACACATTGTTTGACACTTTATTCTGATACACAAGCTGTTTGATCACAAAAGAGTAGAAGTCTTTGAATCTTACTCAAATAATCACAAGAGGTAAGAAAGACCATATTTATCATGGAGTTATCAAAAGTTTATCAAGTTATCATAAATCTTGTGCGAAAATAGCAGGAGATCTGACAGTGTTGAATGATGCAGAGTAAATCCAGAGCCTTAGTATAAATTTAGAGCTGGATCACAGCCATACGCATTCAAATTGGTAGGGAGTATAAGAAATCATGAACTGGCTTTCTGTGCCTCTCCGAGGAACCAGGGATGAAGGTTGGATCAGCTAAAAAGAGGTTATGCATTTTTCCACTTTGATATGAGCAGAAAGCAGGAGCCCCCAAAGCTTTCACATCCCATCAAGTTCGTGTGACAAACTTGGGTGCAAGCTGAAGATTTCCCCACTTTCCAGATTTCATTGCTTCTAGCCCCATTTAAAGAGAAAGTGGAGAAGGTGGGAAAAGGTGCTGAGGGCTAACACCTACCTTTTCAATTTCCTTTCTGCAACGGGGCTTGTGTTTATCAAACCTAGAGACATTTCTATTCCTCCCATAATCTATCACCTTTCAGGGTGTAATTCTGAGCTTCACTAACACTGTGAATAAATGTGTCCTGGAAACTCAGTCTTTTAAAAAAATTCATAGACACGACATGATCTTTCCAAATACAAGAAGGTCAGCATACAGAAGGCCTTTCTCAAGGGAGACAATCCAAACCTCTGGGGTTTTTTACTGGAGTTACAGAGAGACAGTCTGTCTGTGCTGGAATTGATTACTGTCATTGCATGTCAGCTTCTTCTCACGACTCTGGAGTGGAAAGAGGGGGAGAGGATCTCATTAAATACATGCAGTGAAGAGTCTGGGGGCCAGGCAGCAAGCACCCCTAGCCTCAGGTCTCTCTCCTGCAGCCCTCAGAAGATTTGCAAAATTGATCCAGGGCCATTTGAATAGGGTATAATTGCTCTGAAAGGAATGTTTGCTTGCTCCTCAGGAATTGCCAGCAAATCTTGAAACAAATTATGAGATTGTGATGAACCCATTAAAAGGTATTGAACTTTTTGCTTGGCCTACCCAAAAAACTGCTGGTGTTATTGGTAAACAATCTGTTCTAGGGTTGTTAAAGCATGGTATATGCAGAAGTGGGGTTTTATTCTGAGACACACCTAATAAGTCTTTCTGGCTAGCCTTCCCTGGTATGGAAATGTGAAAAACAGTATCAAAGGATAATACTCCTAACAGCTAAAGCATTGATCACTAGAGTTAGTTTGCCAATCAACAACTGATTTTCATATAAATGACTTAGACACACTGAAATACCTCTTTTTGCTGTCATTTTCTTTACATTTGCATTTTTTTTCTGCAGCCCCTGGCTAAAAAGACTAATCTGAATAAAAGTTTGTGTGTGTTGCCATCTTCTAATGATCTGTACATTTTTGTGTTTGACAGTGTATCAATTGCAACAAGAGGCACCACGTCCCAAGAGAATCATCTGTCCTCGGGAGGTCAGTTCTTTTGCTCTACCTTGTTATATCTGATGAATTTTCAGCGGCGTATGATTACCAAAAAAATCTTCTGTACAGTCTGTGGGTGTTATTTGCCTTAAGTTTTCTATGCCATTATTTTATATAATCATTTCTCTCAAGATTGATTAATTAAAGCTGGATAATATTTGCTAATTAGGAACAGCACCCTCGTTCTACCACTAGAAGCACCTTCATTAGACGAGGACTTACCCTTCATTGTTTAGTGTGCGTTTTTGTGCACTACCCAAAGTTTTGAGTTTCCTTGTCAAAATGAAGGTGTATTTTTCTTCTTGCATCTGTGTGATATGTTTCAACATGATACATGTAGTTTCAGTTTGTTGAATGCATCCTTCCAAGCACTATGTTCAAGTTAAAATACTGAAGTCATAGCAGGAGAGCTCTGTTCTCTCACAGAAATTTTGAAGATTATAAAATATGTAGGAATCTGCAGGACTGCTGGTTTGGCTGAGTCATCTTGTCTCCCTGTTTTCTTCTTCTGTATTTTTTCATTTCTACTTATTTTAGTATGTCAGTTCATCAACCTGCATGGCATAATAGTAACAGAAAACATATGTAGATATCTCTGCTCAATCAATAAAATTGCCATAGCTTTATCTTCTGTAATGTCAGGGACAAATTTTGTGCAAACAGACATGTAATACTAACAGTAGAAATACTGAACACATGAAGTGATTGCACAGGGTGTAAAAGATGATGTGCAGGAAGATAGAAACTGCAACTCATCAGTGTGATAGATAGCTCTACTCCCAGGCATCATCCTGAGCTCTGTCCTGCTTCCCACACTGTGTGCCCATGAAAGCAGGCTCCTAGCATGTCTCAAACATTATCATACTGTCTCAAAACACTTCTGTGTGAGGCAGCAGGTTTTGTGGCAAGGCTTCTTGCCTGGGTTTGTGAAGAAAATCCATTGCAAAGCCAGGAATTGAGTACAGTTTATCTGAGTCCACCCAAAGCCTTAACAAAAAGAGCACTGTATTTTTCTCTCAAGAGCCCTCTACTAGTTGCAGGGCAGGGAGAGCAGGCTTTTGGCCTCAGACTGGAAGTCTTCGAGTCCTGTCAGTTTGGGATGGTCCCTAGACATATGCACAGGATGCTAAGAAGGACAAGCAAAACACCAGAGTGGGTGAACCCTTGCGTCATCCTTTCTCCCTGTCAAAGACGAGGCTTGGGGAGAAGAAGCGTGTGCTGGCCCTCTGGGACTTCAGTGCACGTGTGCTGACAGGTTTTATCAAGACCTTCCTCTCTGAAATGCTCATGCAAACCAAAGGACAGTTAGGTCTCTCTGGCTGGTATTCTTTAAAGGAGAGGACTGTAAGGTTTTTTACTAAGTTAATGTCACATAAGAGGTATCAAACTACTCATGGTATAGTTAAAAATATGAAGTTTTTAAGTAAACAATGAATGTAAACAATTCATTTTCTTCCAGCACAGCCTTAGAGGAGTTTCTTTCTTTTGTTGAGGTAATAGTTTATCTATTTTACCTATTTCATATTGAGACTACTTTGAGGAAGGACTTATCTTTAGAAAACCCGATTAATAAGCGCTGAATGCTTAGGAAACCATGTCTACAATATGAACTCATCTTTATGGGAATACAAGTTAATCTGTGTAAATTTAATCCAAAATATATTACGCTAACTCAAATTTAAGCGTGTTCTATTTTGCCTCCATGAGAGAAAATTTGAATCAAGGTAAAATAGTCCAAGTGGTGTAGCGACTGTATTCTTGTTCTAGAAGCAAGATTATCTACACAAGGGGAGTGAATTTGCAGCTGTGAACTCCTTACCAGTGTGCTGTACTGAACTTACTTCCTTGAATCCAAGAACGTGTTATGTACAACTGAAGTTATCTTTTTACCTGATGTTTAAAGACCATACATATTTAGTGCCTATTAAGGTCACTTCCAAAGATCTGCAGAAAGAAGCTAAGATCATATTAATTAAATAAATACATAATTGACATAGCAAGACATAACAAAATAAGTAAAAGATGTCTGTTTCACATAATCTGGGTTTGGTTCTACATAATGAACCATTTTCAGCTGCACACTTCATAGACTGCAGAGTCCTATTTTGAGCTGCTTGGATTTTTGTTTTAAGTTAGTTAAACAGCTGAAAATACAGAGACTTTATTAAGGGGTTAGTATATAAAGCAGTATGAATTCCCACAAATATGATATTTGGTTCTTGTTACTTGCATTTTGGATCTTGTGTAGCTCAATTGTATGTGTTCACAGCCTGATTGCCAGAAATCCAGATTCTCTGATCCAAGAGCCAAAAAACCACTATGACACTGCTGATGTGCAATATTTTTCCATATAGCTGGGGAGGTGGGGCAGATGGGACATCCTGATACCTAGAAGATGGCAATATACACAAATATGTGGTTCATATTATCAGTTTATATTGTAAAGTAGAACTACATAGTGGTTTTATTCACACATTATTTTAGAGAGGAAATTCAGGACTCTGTTCCTATGGCACCTGTTAGCTTTTTCTTAGCACACAGTCTGTAAGGTGGGTGTTTTGGGGTTTTTTTTTCTTGATTTTAGTTTGACTTCAGTGTCATCTGGTGATTTTACAGGCTTGCTTCACTAAAGATGGTTATTTTTTTTTATTAATCCTGAGTTTGCCAGTTACATAGAAGATCTCAAAATCTAATTTTGTGTTTGTGAAAAGATATTAATTGGAAATATGATAGTTATTTAGTACACAACATGATGCTTATCCAGTATTGGAGAGAAGGTGTCAGCAGGATGTGTAGCTGATGGAAAACATTTGTCTCTCCATGTGCATATCATAGGAAGTGCACTTTGCTGAGGGTGTTTTCGTGTGTAATTTAGTATTCAAACTAATTCAAACAAATCTAAAAATTGCAAATAATTTGAAATCCTTCATGCTTGTGGGAAGATGTCTTTCCTAATTGGCAAATTCTACACTGTTTGCAAAGAAATTGAAGCATCTGCTACAAACCAAATCTGTAACAACAACACATAAACAAGGACTGTAACAATAACACATAAACAAGGACTGGAGGTTGGTTTTTTTTCTTTCACCATTTAGCATTTTCATCATTCCTCTATCTTTTCCATTATCATCTTTCACATTCTCCACATTCATTGGCTCTTCCATTACTTCTCTGTTGCTCCATAGTCAAAACAGGGGTTTTAGCCTCAGATCTCTGCAGTCCTACCACCTAATTTGTGCAGATTTCTTGATAAACTATACTGTGGAGACAGAAATCACCTCTCTTGATATGTAAGCCACCAGACTAAAAGCTGGGACTGTAAATAAAACATGAACGTTTATATCTTTGTGTCTTTGAGCTTTGCTATCATGATTTTCCTTTTCTTCTTTTGGTTGCATAAATATCTTGTCAGCAAAGCAGGTCACTCCTGCAATGGGAATCATGTTGAATGAACACTTTGGGCTCCAGGTATCCAACGCCTTTTAATTAATCACCACTGGCAGCAGACGAGTGTGAATATCCTACCTTCCCAATAACATTGGATTTCTGCCAATATCCTCATTTGTAACCATATTCCTTCCAGCAGTGTTTTAATGATTTAGCTTTTGAATGGAAAAAGTTCACTTTAGAAGCGCTGTTCAAGTGGAGGAGTAGCTTTTAGATATTGAGTGGTGTGGTGATAGGCACCAAAGCATCAGATCCGTGTTGTGTGGCAGTTATATTAGAAATTGTCTTTTAGGGTTTATTCTACAGAAATACTTATGAAAAAATTACATTCTCAGTAAATAACTCAATCTTTTAACTTCCTTGTTTATTCAAAAGGAATATGTCAAATGATTCTTCATTTTAAGAAGTATTTCAGGAGTAGATTATTCGTGGTTAAAATACCTTTTAAAGATATGGAGGCTTTAACAAAGTAAAAGATTTAAGGAAGCATGGTGACATTACTTTGGACTAATTTTGGTTCAACAACAGGTACATTCAAAATTTTTTTCCAAGAGGGAATGAGTCTTACTCATGAGATCTTGGATTACTTGTGTAGAAATATTCGTACCTGTGAATGGTATTCCCATTCTGTTCCAAGAAAGCCTTAATTGCTGATAGCGATTTTTGAGGCTGGTGAATTTGTCTGCATTAGACCTTTCACATTCCTAACAGTGCCTTGGCCAAGCCAGTGTCAGCAACACTGAGAAACTTGTCTAAATTTCCCTAGTGTAGACAAAGCCTTAGAGCCCTAACTTATATTATTATGTAGAAAAATGTCAGTTAATTGCCTTTCTTGTTGTTCTGAATTCCAAATAGGTTGTCAGAAGCAATGGAGATTATTGTTTCTGCCTTTACAGCATAAAAATTATGGTTTATTGACTAAAAGCAAATCCGATTACAAAAGGGAGACTCTTGTCTGGAAAAAAAAATATTTTTCCTTTTTGTTTAAGTCATTGTAAGAGATTAAAATAATGATGGCATATTGGAGTGTACTGCTGAGAGTCTTTAACCATCCAGAGGGTCAGAATCTGTTTTGACCCTCTTGGTATCCATTACCTAGATTTATCAAAACAAGTGTATAGATAGTGGCATTCCATAGGGTGTAAATGTTGAAATGGTCACTAGCAGGTTTGTAAAGCTGTTGCCATCTTATGCATTACCAGCTGCAAATATGTAGGATTATAACACATCTCCAAAACTGAACTGCTGAAAATTACTCCTTGCTAAGTTCTCCTCAAAGTTTCTTCTGAAGCATGGGATTCAAGCTAAGAACAATGCAATTAGAACAACTGCAATATAAAAAAACCCTAGTTACTTGTATCAGTCCTTCTTTCAGATGCAATACTTTATATTTGTACATTAGGAAAAGCTTTGATTAGACAAGCTTGAGCAACGTTGTTAAAATTCAGCCTTAGTAAGGTACTTGAATAGTTTATCTGACTGGATAATAAGTATTTAATCCTTGCAATAAGTCTTCCATGAATTCCCTTATTCTGCTCACTAAGTGACCTTTACAAGCTGAATATTTCCTCTTTGCCTCTGCCCTCATCTTTCTAAGAACAATTTCTATACTGTGGTAAAGTACTAGAGAGCTGTAATAGGACATTGTAATTGGCCATAAAATTGGTGGTAAATAATGGGAATTTTCATGGCACTTTCAAATCACTCTACTGCAAAAAGTCAGACACTGCCATGAGGTGTCTGCCATCTTTTACTGTCAGTCCTGAGAGCTTATCTGAGATAATTCAGAATATTATATTATCTTTCCTTTAGAAAGAAACCTCAAAACACACTGTGACACACCAAGAGACCCCATTAGCCAGCAATTAAGTGAAAATGAGCAGAATAGTGCTGAAAATTGTTTTCATTAATGAAAGTGTTTGTACATATAAGACTTAATGGAGCCTATATTTTCAAATTCTTATAATATTGCTGATGCTTGAATTGTGCTTTTATAGTCCTCTTGATGATAGAAACAAAAAGAAACAAAGAAGACACAGCAGTAGTCTGTGGGCTGCAAATGAAGCTAAAGAGCAATTTTGAATAGACACTGACAAAGGAGGAAAGTTCTTCAGCTGAAACCTATAGCAAGGCATTGGGAAGCCTGGCTACCCTGGTGGTAGCTGAGAACATTGAAGGCCAGGAAGGGTGTTCAGTTAAACTGATGCAGAGGGACTGTGGAATGTCAAAATATTGACAAAGTATCCAGAATCCTTATAAACTGGCTGCCTGCAGGTTTTTCTACATAAATTTAAAACGTGAGTTTAAAATTTTACAGAAAAATGTCATTTTTCTGTAGTATCTCCATAGTGAATTTTGCCCCACAGAATGCCTGTTGTTGTAGCTGAAGGAAAAGACGAGAGGGAGGCTGGAATATTGCTTGCCCAAAACTCCCTTGTATTCATCACATCTGAGAAATTTGCTGCTGCTTTTTTCCAAGGTATTTTAGTGACTGACAGGAAATCTCATCTCTCTTAGAGTCCATGAGTCTTGCAGTCTCACTCTGCTGCAATAGTGAGGTGGTGGAGCACTCAGATGAAGCGACATCATTTTCATTTTAACAGTCCATTGACTATTGAACAGAGGAGAAAGCTTCCTAATTATATTTGCAGGCATGATAGTAAATATTTCATTTAAGTAGTTACAGTTAAACAAAACCAGAAGAGGTTTATCTGTTTCACTTGAATTTCCTCAGTTTTGATTTACTAATGGTCTATGTTATGATTTGCAAATTAGGCTAATGTTCCTCTTCATCAGAGGAATATGGTATGAATCAGTCAGTGTGTTTATTGATCACTGTGAAATGGGAAAGTTAAAACTGTCTTTTTGGAAGACATGATGGCAAGCTCTGACTTGTTTGATGAGCACAAACTGTAGGTAGCTGTCTTTATGGACTGATGAACATGCTAGTTATCCCTCTGGGTCTGCTTGAAATCTTTGCAAAGCTTCACGCTCCCTTCCGTCTTTCCTTGGAAGTGGGTGATGTGTGTGTGTCTGTGTTTGTGCTTTTGCTATTCTCCTAGATTTTTATTTCCTTTTATCCTTGTTACGTATCACTCTTTTAAGCTGGTTCTTTTTATTTAGACATGGAGTTGAATATAAGAAATTTTCAAGCCAAAATAAATGAAAGCCTCTTTCATATCTCAACCTAGATAAAGTTTATCAATAAGCCTACGTGTAGGTGAAAAAGCTATGTGTTTGTACAGATTTACATACCTATTCCAATTCAAACCAGTATTCCTTGTGCCTGTAGAAGGGCGTCTTGCTGTCTCTGCTGTCTTTGTGTCTGGTATGTTTTTTGAAGTTTCAAGATGAGGAACTGTCCTGGTTTAACCCCAGCCAGCAGCCAGGCCCCATGCAGCCGCTCAGCCACTGCCCCACCAGTGGGATCGGGGAGAAGTCAGAATGGTAAAAAGTAGAAAGCTCATGGGTTCAGTTAAAGACAGTTTAATAGAGAAAGCAAAAGCTGCACACACAAGCAAAGCAAAACAAGGAATTAATTCACCACCTCCCATGGGCAGGCGAGTGTTCAGCCATCCACAGGAGAACACGGCCCCACCATGTGTAATGGTTATTTGCTAAGACAAATGCCATCACTCCAAATGTTTCCCCCTTCCTCCTTCTTCTCCCCACTTTATATACTGAGAATGATGTCACATAGTCTGGAATATCCCTTTGGTCAGTTGGGATCAGCTGTCCTGGGTGCATTTCCTCCCAGTTTCCCATGCACCCTCAGTCCCCTCACCAGCATGGCAGTGCAAAAAGCAGAAAAGGCCTTGGCTCTGTGTAAACCCTGCTCAGTAATCGCAAAAATATCTCTCTATTATCAATGGTGTTTTCATCACAAATCCAAAACACGGCCTCATACCAGCCACTGTGAAGAAAATTAACTCTACCCCAGTCAAAACCAGGAGCTCAAAGTATTGAGCAACTGATGAATTTGTATTTCCTAATATGAATAAATATAGAAACTATGCACATCTCTCTGTCTTCCTTCCTATACTTCCTGTACATGTATGACTATAGCTACAGACAAGAATGATCAAATCAGTTAGTTGCACACATCTTTTTGAAACTGTGGACTGTTGTGGCATTCATCATAGGAATGTTTTAGCGCTTCTCACTTGTTACAGAAGGATCCAAAGCACTGATATGGCTTACTGCATTTATGTGTTGCTGCTGGGGATATTTTTCTTCCCATTTAAATGACTCAACAGATCATTCTTGAAAAAAAGGAGCATAGTTTAAATGCTGTATTCAAATTTTTCATCCTGCATTCAGGGTAACATCGATATTCCTTCTACATTTAATGATGCCCTTACTGAGTGAATGGAAGCTGCATAACAAAACAGATGGCTCCTGCTTTTGCTGTTGAAATTGTTTGAACCTGACCCTGTCTTCCCCGACTGTTTAGCAGCAGCCTTCCTGATTAAGATTTATTTCTTTTTATTTTAACTCATGTTTAGGCGACCATTATTTTCTTTACTGTGTGAGAAAATATTTGGATTTTCTTTTCCTATTAAATCTTGATCTTTTCCGTTAGAGCTGAGTATATACAGATTTATATTCTGGTTTAGTAGCAGTAGCGATGTCCATGTTGGGAGAGATTTTTGTTACCTACTGGAGTTTATAGTGTTTTGTCTGGTCTGCTGATTATTGGCTGCTGCTGGTCGGTTTGCTCAAGGTCATAGAAAGGAAACAAACCTGAGTTAAAAATACGCTCATAAAGGATGGTGTAGAACTGCTCTTTTGAAAGTTTGGTTCAAGCAAGTAAGCTAACAAATGAATTAAATTATTTTAAAATCATTTGTCTTTAAAAGTGGTATAAATAACCTTGTCTGAGTGGAAATTAGCTTGCAGTAAGTGCCACAGCAACAGTCACGTCTGCGGAGCTTTCTGTGTTTCTTTGCTATGTGCTCTCCTTCTGCAAAAGAGTCATTATGCATTTTACCTTCTCTCTAGGTTGCAGCATGCCATCAGAGCAGAGATGTGCAGCTTTGAACAGCAGTTAATAAAAGCTCTTTGTGCTCTTCACTTTTGTCTTATATTCTTTTACATTGTTGCAAGTGGTGAAGAACATTCCTACCTTCTCCCTGCTGCTGTAAATTTTTTCACAGAATTATTTTGTTAGAAGACACCAAACACAGTTTGGCACTTCATTGTGATGATGGATTTAAATAGGCTTTTGTTATTTAGTTAGGTGGTGACAAGTTTATCACTTGAAGGTTTGGCTTTCTCCTCCAGAACAGTTCTCTTGGTGCATTGTCTTTTTGGTGCTGCCTTCTGTCCTGAGAGCCTCACAGAGGTGGACAGAGTATTATTGTGGTTTTATATGTGATTTATACAGCCTATTCAAGTCTGCTCCCTGCTAACCCGTATCTCCTGAGAACAGTCCAGGCAGCGATGAGGAACAGGCTGCACTGTGCTGTCTTGGGGCCAGAAGAAACTCGAGATGTTGTCATTCCTGTGTCAAGAAGATACGTTTGCATATCCATTTCTTAAAGCCTTGAAAAAGGCTTCATGAGGATTTCTTGACTGTCTCTGCTTATTTAGTTAGTGTTTAATTATTTTTAACACTTTTTAAAGTTCTATCTTCTTTTTAGCAGTTTAAGTCTACTTCTTCTTGTCACATCTAGTCAGCGTGCAGACAACAAATTTATTTCCTCTGGAAAGCAGCCTTTTTTTGTACCTGTCTGCTACAGCCCCTCTCTCTCTTCTGTTCTTTAGGCCAGTCTTTCTTCATGTTTTTCACGGTTGTTAAATCCCTGCTCACTCCATTTATTTGCTCCAGTCCTTCTCGAGATGTGGTGCAGAAGCCACAGTCAGTATCCCATCTAGAGGCTTTCTGAGTGGACATCACAAGGAGAAGATTAATCCAAGGTGTCTTTTTGGCTGCATTCTCGAGTCTGTACCTCAGTATGAAATTCTGGGTTGGGCAGTTTTTGCTGCAGATGGCATGCAGTGATTCAAGTTCATTAATTGATCACTAACAGTGGCAGCATCCTTTTCTGCAGAGATTTGTCTAGTCGGTGGCCCTCTGGTGTTTTGAATGGATTTGACATCTTGTTCCCAGCTACTTCCTTGGAGGCACTGTAATCCCTCGCTGTCTCATGGCTGAGTGTGCATCCCTCAGATGGCCATAACACTGGCATTTCTGTGGCTCTGTGACTGACTGGTCAGAGGAGATGCACACTTTCAAACCGTTCGTGTCACCTTTCTCTCTGGACAGCCTCTGACTCATGGGCAGTGTGGGTGGAATCTGTTCTGGGGACTTGGGCACTGCCGGCTTCTTTCTGAGGAATGCCTTTGCTCCTCCCTCACCACACAGTCAAAGTACAGGAACATACCCACGAAGTTACACTTGACATTGACTGAAAATCTTAAGGGAGAAGACCATCTTTTCATTATGAAGATGCACTGTAAGTTCCATAACTGGCCTGTCCTTGGCTGGGGACTAGAGATGTTGTATTGCTGCTATTCCTACTGACAAAATTAGCAACAGACTTTGTGGTATGAAACATTTTGCAAAACCAAGAGTTGTTTCTCTTTGAAAACACTGGTGCCAGAGAGCCTGATAAGGTAATAGAGAAAAAAATGGTTAAAAGTTTAAAAAAAAAAAAAAAGGTAGATAAATATTTCCCTTCCAAAAGAATGTTCTCTCAATTTAAATTGCTTAATAATCATTGGTATGAAATAATTTGTCCTATTTAGAGAGAATTTTAGACATGCTGATTGATCTAAGTAGAATTTTTCCTTTAAAAATGTGGAGGAAAAAAGAAAGGTTTTATAGGAGTAACAAAATACAGCATAGCTTTCCTTCATTCCATTTAATGGGGGCTTGCAATTTCCCTTAATCCATTTTAGTTGTTGATTGTAGGTATAAAGTTTGCAGTGGGCTTATGATAAATCTGCCAAAAGCTGAACAATACAGACAATAAACTCCTTTTCTTTACCATCTGTTTTTTACTGGGCTTGTCTTGAAAGCTTCTCTTCCAACCCTTCTATTTCTTTTTATGTCAAACTGAGATGAAAAATATATTTATATCCAGTCAACCAGAGTTACTGAAAAATAATTAGGATTGTTCCAAACAGAAAATATATCAGATTAAACTTCCTTTGGGAAAAGCCTCGCTGCCTGCTCTGAGTAAACACACCAACATTATTAACTCATGGAACTTGTTTCTCTGTTCTTTCTGTGTATTGAAGAACAGAGAACCAGATACAGCTCCCCACCTTATTGTTTCTCTTCCCCTTTTGTATTGTCATCATGGATGTACTAAGGTAGTGGCTGAAATGGGTCCACAGTACACAATGTTATACTGTGCTGGCCCTTCTGACTTAGAGAATTGCTGTCCTAGGGGGATTTCTAGACTTTCATTTCAGCATTTCTAGATTTCAGCTCTGGCCACTGGATAAGGAAATATGTCTTGTGCAATAAAGATGAAGAGAAATTAGATTTTTCTGAAATTAGGGTTATCCTATTTCTGTGGTAGTTCTTACGCAGAAAGAATTCTTCAGGGTATCTTCAAATCTTCAGTGCAGTGTGGCTTGGATGTCAGTGCTTGCAATGAAAATCTGTCACATTAGGGGATGCTCACTCCCTGCCTGCATGATTCCCAGTAGTTTTGTGATGAGTTATCTTGCAGAGTGGTGTGGGATTTTAATACAATAATCTGCACATTAGTGGCAGTATGTCATGCTAGGGCTAAACCATCCTGGCCAGAAGAGGAGCCACAAATCCCAGTGCATTAAAATTCAGTAAACTTCAAAATTATGTAAACATAATATATTGAATTAGCTCAGATAGCTAGTTCATTTTAAGAAGACTTATTTTCTTCTCAGTATTCACATCAATCCAAGTGCAACTAACTCCACACCTTGAAGAATATGCTGTAACATTGTAAAAAAATTATGTAAAACTAAACTGTGAACAAGTAAGGGTTTTTTGGGGGGTGGGGAGAGGCAATCAGGTTTGGCAGGCTGGGACTCAAGGCTGGAGTATGCACAGTCTCTCAAACACGAATTTCCAAAGGCCTTTGTAGAGTGCCAGGAGAACTGTGCAGGGTTTCATTTCTCTTTAAGCATGTATCAAGATTAGATGCCATTGAATGGTGCTGGCTTTGTAAGATTACTGGATTAGTAGTGATTTAGGTTGTTTTACCATACATCTGATCAATGTGACATGAGTTTTAAACAATTTTGGCATTCACTGGTGTTTCACAATTTATACAACTATGAATTTCATTAGTGATTTTCAGCATTTTCCCCATGGTGTTTGGAACAACAGCCAGAAATGCCTGCTCTGGAAGAACATTTTTGGTTTGAAATTGGCAATAATGCATTTTTCTAAGCCAAAAAATTATCATCTCACATTTGAATTGAAAGCTGCCACGTACTTTTAGTGGAGAGGGAGAAACCTTTTAATTTATCTTCTGTATGGGAGAAGTAAAAGCAAGCTGTGATGCTCTTCAAGGCAAAATATGTTTTCACTAGTGAAGAGCTGTAATTTGCCTTATGCAATTTTCCCTCATTTTTGTACTTTGTTTTTGTCTGTCAGCGTGAGAATCCATAAATGATTCAAACCCTCTGATCTCTCCCCTTGCTCAGTGTCTAGGGAGTGAGGCACTAGAGCAAACTGGTTGCCTAGGAAAGGTGGCTCTTTTTACAGCAAGGAAATTGTGAGGACTATACTGAAAGTGATGAAAGTGTTCTTCATGGGCATTATCTGTGCAAAAACTCTAAGTGTATGAGTCCTCAGAATAGGGCTGATTGTTCTGGGCTCCTACCACCAGGAAACAGTCATTTCCCTACCTGTGGATTTTCTGCTCTTCCCACTACTGAGAATTCTTTTAGGTGGATCTGCTTGACTTTGTGTGTGCAAGCCCATTTATAACAGGAGAGGAAAAGCTAATCCCAACTGAATTTCAGTCACCTTTGCCTTCTGGAATATATAGAATTTCTCTTGAAGGTTTTACAGAGTCTGCAGTCGGCACAAAACAGACCTACTGGCTCCTTTGATATTTTTAAGCCTCTACTTCATCAATTGTGCAGGCTTTTGGTTTATTTCCAAGTTCAGTCCAACATTCTGGTTTTGATGTAGAGACCCTGATGTTATTTTTGATCTTTTATCTTGCTTTAACTTTGTTTCCTTGTGTTTGTTCCTAGTGGTAAATTTGGTTAGGAGAGAAATTATTATTTCAGGGTAAAGGTTGCAGTGAGCACAAGAAGGGATTTTTAGATTCTGAGGCACCTGGATGGTCTGACACATCAGAAGCTCCATTTCAGGAAATAGTAGAATATCTTTCCTGTCTAAAGCCAAATACTGAAGTTGTGGTGATTTTAGACACATGAATACTAAAAGATGTTGGAGTGAAGGTTTCTGTTCTATGGAATAGGAGAAAGAAGAGAGGAGTAGGGATTCTCAGTAGAGCAAATATTTTAGCTCATGAACAGCAGGAAAAGTGGAAATCACATTATCCAGGTTCAGTCAGTTGCTAGTTAAATGATAAAAATTTCACAGAAAAGTTTGTAATTTTTGCATAAATAGTGTGAGAAGGATGGAAAAATGTGCTTCTCTTTGTTCAAGGAGTTATTTCCAGATTGCTTTTATACTTTATATATATATTGTTACGTATATAGACATACGTGGAGGAACTTGTGCTTAAAGCTCATTTTCAGGGTGGGTCCTAGTAACTCTTTCATTTTTCTGAGGTAGATTGAAAGTGTTGGGGTTTGTTCTGCATATAAATGCAATCAAGGTAAATCAGTATTTTTAACTAGAAGCATATTCTGACTACTAAATGGAAGTCATGTTTACTTCTTTTGTCTAAGTGTTTTATTTGGCAATTTTCAGTGTACTGAGTAGCCTTGGTTTCCATGAAAGAGAAGGTTGCATGTGGTGGTCTTATCTAACCCAGCTTCTAATACCCATTTTTTAATTGAGTTGCCAGCTAAATCTATGCTTTCAAGGGTTATTAAGGTCTATAAGGATGACAGGAAGGCTGCACAGTTCCAAGATAATAAAGTCATGTAGTGCTTTTGAAGATGAACATAAGAACAACCTCCTTTCAGAGGTAATACGTCTTTTCTTGATATTATTTTTTTACTTAAAAATAGAAAGTTAAATTGAATTCATGCACTTTCTTCTCTGAGTTCCCATATATGCACATAGAGGCAAAGCACCTGCACTTGGCAATTCCTTTGATTTTGCTCTGTCTTCACTTCTGTGTTTCCTTTTCTCTCTAATTCCTGCCCCTCAGAGCTCAGAAATGTTTGTATCAAGGTATTATTCCTGGGCAGGAGTTTCAAGGGTATGATACTGCTATTGTTAGTGCCGTGCTAGAAAAGAAATGCCGAGCTGGGAAAGAAGCACAGTAAGGACTTGATTGAACTCCCATAGGTCTTCCATTGAAGATTCTCATTATCTTGTACAGACTTCTGTTCATCTTGTGCTGTGTCGTAGCCCTAGTGACTGCAGGGTAGAAAGTCAGCTGCTTCTCTTCGGTGCTTGGCGTGTAGATTATTGAATCAAAAACGTGACAGTTATGCATTTGCTATTCAGGAAAAAAAAAAGAAAAGGAAAAATAAAACCTTTGCCAATTTAAAGTTTTTATGAGTGAAATAATAAGAATTCATGAAAACAAGAACAAGAGCACTTGTTTCCAGTCAGAGAAATTGAGGGAAAATTTCTAACTAAACTAAACAGGTTTTATGCTAAAGAATGAACCAGTCTTGAAACCACGGTTTGTCTACATGCGTTAGCATGGACGAAGCAGTAATTCCACTGATATAGACATCTTTATTGAGATGTACAGAGCTCAGATAATCTTCTTCAATAATTTGGAGACTTTACGTCTATCTTAGATGAAGCTCTGTCACGCTTGTTGTATGAAAGCACTGCCTGATGCCGCAGCCCGGCGAGGTGACACGGGTGTGCTCCGTGGCTGGAGAGGGAGCGGCTCCTTCTTAAGACACGTGTGGATGCGGCGGAGCAGGGCTGCGGGCGTTAATGGTCCCTGGGCGCTAATGATGGCTGGGCGCTAATGATGGCTGTGCAGGCGGCGTTAATTGCGGCCCCGCGGGAGCCGCCCCGGGCCAAGGCTGGGCGGGCGGCGCCCCCTGCCGGCCGCGCCGCGGGAGCCGCCGGCAAGGGACACGGGAATGGCACCGGGAGCGGCACCGGGAACCGCCACCCAGCGTGCCACGGGGGACAGCCTGACACCCCTGAGACTTGGTTCAAAGGCCTCTGAAATTACTGGGAGTCTTCCCGTGTGCTTTGGGTCAGGCCCACGGAAGCTTGAGACTTCACGGAATTTATGTATTTATGTAAATACATAAACCCCTGGGATTTTTAAGATGTTAAACATCTTGTTTTCGGTTAGTTGCCGTATAAAGGCAAAAAAGAATGTATATAAATGGTATATAAATGTCCATAAGAATATATATAGTATATACACATAGTGCATATGTAATATAAATAAAGTGTATACAAATGTATACAAAGGGCATACAACAAAAATAGTCTTACTTTATGTTATCAATACTAGATTGGCAATACTGCAGTAAAATATTCTTTGCCTGATTTCATACAATTATGTGTAGTTCTGTTTTTTGACCACTGTATTTTCCCTCCCAGAAATACATCAATAAAACCACCTCTTCTGTTTCCATTTTTCTGTTCTTCTGTGTAGCCATGTTCCAGTCAAAGTTCTGAGTCTGCAGAATATTGTAGTTTAGATGGGTGCAGTAGTCCTTGTTAGTAATCAAGAGTAATTTATTTTATGTAGTTTATTTAGAATTATGTTTTTAATAGTTTTTTCCTTTCTTTCAAAATTTAGGTGGAGAACAGACCAAAGTATTATGGAAGAGAGTAAGTGTTTTTCTCTTTTAAGTGTCTGTTGGGTATATCCAGAAGTTCTTACGCTAGAACTAAAAAAAAAGGCACAGTGGAGGTCTAATAAAATATTTTATTTTACCTTTCACTTCAACTGGGAGCCAAATACAATGAAAGCCTAATAATATAGCCATGTTACAGTCCATTACTGCTGCTCACAATCCATGGATTATGCTGTTGTGTGGGCCTGCATGTTTATTTTACTTTTCTCAGGAGAGTTTTGGGCAAAAAATGTTGTCTGAGGTATTCCTGCCTTTTTTGGTTGTTGTTTAAACCTGCTAGTGGTCCTGCACTGGCCTGGGAGGGGAGAAGCAGCTTGTCTCTCTCACTGCTTTTTTGTGTATGTTCCTTTGACCATCCTACTTAGTTGTGAAATTATGTGTGTACACTGCTGCTTGGGTAACTGATATTCTCCCTGCTAAAGTTATAGGGTCCAAAATACCCAAAGAAGAGGCATATTTTTCTTTGAAGGAAAATAACAAACCACTAGAGTGTAATTCCTTTGTGCCCAGCAGTCTTTCTGCCAATAAATAACTAGGAAAGGGCTGAGTTGTGCATTAACGTGGAGATCTGGGCAGGTGAAGTTGAAGGGCACAGCCACTGCAGCAGCCACCCAGCCTTGGCATTTGGCCTTTACTAGAGCAATATGCTGAGACCCCAGCCCATATCACCAGCTAAATTACTTAGATCCCATGTTCTGTTTTTCATTCCACCCCAGACACACCATCTGTGTTTAATGATCCTTTTCTACCATCAGAAACCTCAAGAACCAGTAACTTTACCCCTAATTACTGGAGTTTCAGTTTTTAAATATTACCTTTGCCAATGAGGAAGTCAGGTCTAGCCACTGGAGTACAACAGGGCTGAAGACAGCAGCTGGTTGAGTAACATGTCACACGTCCTAGAGAAGGACTTGTGAAAACCATTGCTGCAATCTCTTATCCAGGAAAGTTCCTGAGTTTGTGGAGCAGCCGGGCTGACAGGAACTGTAAGACGTCACCTTGGTGAACCTGTCCAGGCGAGATCACCTTACTTATTGTCATTCAAAAAGGAGATTTCAGAAGTACTGAGGTAGTCCTATAAAAACAGTTGGCTCAGTACTCAGAAGTACTTAGAAAGAGAAGCAGGAATTTCTAGGGAAACAAACTGAAAAAGCCATAATTGCATTACTATATAAATCTGTGATGTGGCTGCATTTTAAGTTGTGCACATATTTCTGGTCCCTTTCTACCCCGTCCTCCTCCATCCTTTTCACAAAGGTTATAGGAGAAGAGAAAGGTACTGCGAGGGGCAGCAGTAGTGGAGCAAAGGGATGCAGTTCCTGCCACGGGAGAACAGGTCTCCTCAGTGGTGCCCAAGAAAGGGACGTGCACAGTGTCCTTTTCAAGTTCATTGCCAGAGGCAGCTGCAGAGGCCAAAAACACCACGATCTAAAAGGGTTTACAAGTGAGATTCTCAAATACGTGAAAGGCAAGGTCACAAGTGATCAGACACCATTGTGTCTAAAGCAGTGATGGATAGACAGGGATGTGAAGTGAAAGAAATATGTCACTGCCTCCTGCACTCCTCCTGTAAGCATTTCTTGTTGGCTGCCGTCAGAAGCAGGCATTAGTTCAGGGGATCTTGTACCACGTACAAGCTCTTTTCATGCTCTTATAAAAATGTACTAAAAATATCCATAAGAAAGCCCAGGTTACCCAGTGCTTACCACCCATGGTTAAAGAAATTTCACAGGTGCCCCAAGTATCCCATGCAAGTGATTTCTTAAATTGACCACAGATATTTTCTCCAATATCTAACCTAAACCCTGCTGTATTTTGTGGCGAGTAGCTTATGCTTATTATTTTTGACTAAAATTATGAATTGCCCTGAGTATACTGGTAAAAATCGTGTTTAAGTTATGTCATTTAGAGGATGCTCATCCCCCACCTGTACAGAGAGAAAAGTTGAATCAATTCACGTTACCTTTAACACAAAGTCACACTGGAAAGGTCATCTAAACCTAATATTTTCAACATGAATTAGTTGTGAAAAGACAACGTAAAGAGAATGGAACAATTGCATTTACATCCAACATGTTTTTCTTCTCTTTCGCTACCGAGCCAGAGGCAGTGTTAGGATGTGCCACTTCATATGTATTGTCAGAAAAAAGAAATGCTGAAGGCCAGTACATTTTAGTGCCTTTTTTTAGACAGCAGCAAAATTAGAAACTTTCAAAACCTCTGAAGAGTCCCTCAGAGATTTATCAGCTAGCAAAATGTGTGTAGGAGTTAAGACTCAAACTGCTGTCAAGACTGAATTTGTACTTATGGAGAGATCACTGCTAAATATTGGTTTTCATAAGGTTAATTGTGCATCCTAGGCCCTCTTTCTTTCTTAAAATAGCAATGACAAAAGAATCAGAGAAGTATTGCTTTTTTCCAGCACTGAATGAGGAGCTCCTTGACATGAAGACAACAATGTTTTTCTCAAGATTTCTCTGTACCTTCTTCTACTTTAATATATGCAGAATAGAATCTCAAATAATTGTTTCCATTTTTGTCTCTGTTTCCCTTACAAATTTGAGTAAGTAATATAATAATAAAATAAAGCAAATTGATAATAATAAGACCTATGATTTAATTATACTTGAATATTTATGTATACAAATACATATCTTTAAATAACTACGTATTTAAATAAAATAATTCCATTTTTTTTAAAAATGCCTTTTTGCCTAGTTTTCAATTCTGTTGTAAGGCTACTAGAAAGGAAATGAGGAGGAGGGGCATAGACTGGTAAAAGAGAAAAGTTGTGAAGAGATAGGGCATTTACAGAAAATAATCTTTGGGTGCAGCTGAGTTTATCCTAACTGAAAGTGCATTTACAGGGTAGTTGTTGTGTCTGTGCTGAACTTGTCCAGGCTGGGTGACCATCCTGCTCCTTGGATGCTACCCTGATGGCTTAGACCATGGTGCTCGAGAATGCTGAAGTTTTCAAATGGTTTCTGGGGTGGAGGAGGATGTTTTTCTGGTTGGATTATTCTGTAAGTCACTGAAATATCTCCCCTTAGGTTTCATGGGATCATTTCTCGGGAGCAAGCAGATGAAATACTTGCTGGCGTAGAAGGAGCGTATATTCTTAGAGAAAGCCAGCGGCAACCCGGCTGCTACACCCTTGCTCTCAGGTAAAAGCTGTTTTAATAGAGGCTTATCCTTCCAATGGAGGGGATTTTATTGCTCCCTTTTGAGTGAAGTCTGTCTCCACCATTACTTAAAACACCGTGTGATATCAGAGTGCTTTTGCACCCTCTTGTCGGCAGTTTGACCATCATGGTACTGCAACAACCCAGTCTTTCCCTCAGCACCTCGCTAGGAAGTCCTTTTTCAGAAGCAGATTGTACCCATTTTCAGATTTATTTTTGCCTAGAGTTAAGTTTTGTAAAGATGGATCTCCTCCTTCAAAATTCTATAAAAGGTATGAGTGAATACAGACGAGGAACGCGTCCCAGTGGAGGACACAGCCAACTTGTCCTCTGAGCTCAGTGTTGTGTACAAACATCAACAACTATCTGTGATAATAACCCCAAATAAAGCTGGAAAATTATGACGTCCAGAAGCTGAAAACTGGAAGTTTTCTTCCCCAATAGGAAGCTCAAGTCTTTTGTAGAAATACATTGTGAAGTATGGGATGCTGCTCAAAGAAGTAAGAGTCTACTATTCAACTGAATGAAAAATGCAGTGGGAACCCAAGTTCCAAACTCACTGCCCCTCACAGGTGCCTTTCCTGGCTTAGCTGTGTCATACAAAACCTGCTCACTCAGGTCATAAAGACACTGTGTATTAGTGGCAAGAGGACAAGATACTCAGTTGGGTTTTGATGAAACAAACTCTGTGGCAATATTTTGCAATTTTTATAACATTATTACTCCTGTGAGATATACACAAACTAAAAGTCTGCATTTTTACCCTTCTGCTGGTTAGACACAAAGAAAAATCCTTAGAGGAGTTTCCCCAAGTAGCTGTGATACAGTGCTGAAATAATGCTTAGAATTTGTATTGATGTGCAGATGGTAAAGCTGGAAAAGCTGGTGAGTCATTCCAACTAAAAAACGGTGTAAATTAAAACCAATTTATGTCAACTGAAAAAGAACAAACAATTTTTTAGGGTTTTGGAGGAGATTTCAAAATGAAGAATAAAAAAAAAGTAATAAAGGATAAGAATTATGGCAAAATGCCTGTTGTTTTGATGAAACAACATGTTTTCTAAATCCATCTGGATAATTATTTGTAGAATCAAAAACTGAATTTAATTATAAATTGGAAATTCATATGAAAAATGTGGGCAAAAAATGAGAGGCTTAAACCATCTGATTTGAAGTCCCAATAAAATGTGCAAAGGCATGAAGTTTTGATGCAATAGAAAGACCATTTAGCACAATATCGTATCCTTGGATGCTTTAATCAATAATGGGATTCCGGCCTCAGCATCGCAAACTGGATATGCTACTACAGCACTTGGATTATTAAAACAGTTTAAAAAAACCCAATAGATTATGCCTGCTGTAAATAGGGCTAGAGTTTTCCCACATAACTTTGGATATGTAATTGGGCCCTGAATTAGGATCTTGGTCTTCCTGGCTTGCTGACAGGGTGTCATTCAGACCCTTAGGATTTTGATTACTTGGTAGATGTCCATCTCTTGGTTGACTGTAAATATTGTCCATATGTGGTTAAGCACCCGCTTTCTGCACCTGAAAAATGCATCAGGGTGGAAGAGCCTTCAGCACAGTCTGAATTCTCTCTCTCTTTCTTCTCTCCATTTTTTTTTCTGATGTTTGCAGATTTGGTAATCAGACCTTAAACTACAGGCTGTTCTATGATGGGAAGCATTTCGTTGGGGAGAAAAGATTTGAATCAATCCATGATCTGGTTACAGATGGCTTGATAACATTGTATATAGAAACAAAAGCTTCTGAGTATATTTCCAAAATGACAACAAACCCCATATATGAGCACATTGGATATGCCACTTTGCTTAGAGAAAAAGTGTCACGGAGGTTGAGCAGAACAAAAAATGAATCAAGAAAAGCAAGTGTAACGAGTGAAGAAAATACTCCAGTTGAAAAGGTAAGTATTCAGTTTAAAATTTTCATAATTAATACCAGTCTTTCTATCAAACCTGAGAAGAAAATGTTTTGTCAGAAGACCTGTTTCTATTTTCCTGTACTTTAATAAGTATTGCTATCCCATTACAAAGTTTACATCCCATTAATATGACCTTAGCTCCCAACTAATATTTGAGTGGAGCTTATGATGAAAACTTTCTAGTAAGTACCAAATGCAAATGTTTTCATGATGTAAATATATGGGTATATACCATTTAACTTAGGAGCTGCATCTAAAATTGGTCTCAGATTGTATTTGTCCATGTGTACGCTCAAGCATTTTCCACAGTAGAATTATGAACCTGGTTCCCACTGACCCTTCACCACAGCTCAAGTTTGTTATGTTTCTGTACATGGTTCAAAGCTCCTCTGCTCTGCCAAGTCTTTGGTGGATGGGTCTCAAACTGGGGGATATTGTGTGTTTTCTTTCCTTCTCATGGATCTCAGATTGGGATGTTGTCTGTTTGCCTCCATTTCTTCTCACTCTTCTCATTTGAAGTGGCCTTTCCTTGATCTTCTTTTCTCATGCACTCATATCCCATAGCATTGTATGGACTAGGACTTACATGATGATAAACTGAGAATTTTGTGCAGTTAGCAGCCATCTGAAGATGTAAAATTAGAAATTATTTTACATATGAGAAACAGCTTTCTAAGCAGTGGCATGTGGATATTTTCATTTCCCAGGTGGTATGGCAGCAAGAGCTGTCAAACAAAACTTTGTTTTTGAGTCTGGTCCTTGTACGGAATTGACTTACTGACATTTGTTAAGCATACTTTTACAGTATGAGGGTTGATTTTAGTGTTCAGTGTGCTGGCCAGCTAGTTGGGAACTAGGGCCAGTTTTTATTTGGAAAGCAGGGAGTGATTTTGCTGTGAATCATGGCGAGTATGAAAAGAGATCAGCTTTTTTATGTATATTCTCATGTCTCTAGGGCATTTCTAGCAGAGTTATCTGTTGGGTTCACATATCTGCATTGGCTGATTATTTACTGGTTTGGATTTCTCAGTAATAATAATTGCTTGAGTAACTGGCCTGACATGTAAACCTGTTTATCCTCTATAACAAATTGATTCCCTTGACAATGACATTTTTAGGGAAGGCATACTGATGCAGGGAAGGCCTTTGGAGAATGGCACAAAACAATTCAAGTTTTATTTCAACGTGAAGCTACTGTTGATGGTAGTTTTTGGTTCAACTGAGTGGTTTTGTAATATCCAAGAGGAGTAGATGCCATTGAGACATCCAATGCTTGTTCAGTTGATTCCTGTGACTGGACGCTGGGTGATTTTGAATGTTGTAACAGGCATAAGAAGGGAAATTTTTACTTTATTTGAGGCAGAATAAGAAGTAGACATAGTGCAATGTGACAAACTGTTTTGGTGTAGGTGTTTCTGTGTAAGTAAGAGGATGGTCCAGAGGGTGTTCAGGGTTTACTGGGATGGTTGTAAATATTATTACATGCATGTAGTGTAATAAAGCAGTCATGATGATTGAAAACCATGCTACATTCTCTAGGAAATCAGAAGAATTTGTTTTGTACAAGGAAAAATACAGTTTCAAACTTGTGTTTACTTTTACTTACAGTTTTTGCAGTTGAGGAGCAAGTCTTTAATTCTCAGAGTGCTCTCAGAGGCTACAGAGGGGTTTGCTCTAGTACCAAATATTCCATAACAGAGAGTGCTTTCTGTTATGCTTGTGGCTGGATGCCATTCTTCAGGCTGAGCAGCTTTGAGTAGGTATTGTAAAAACCCTTTAGACCAACAGAAGGCAAACCATTGCTGAAGGGACCTCTGGCCTCTCTCCTTCACCACCACCTTTTTACTCATGTACGGTTTTGTGCAGCTACACAATAGGTGACACTAGCAAACAGCTCTGGATGAAAACTGACTCAGTCACAAGAAAAAATAAGTGAATTTTCTGCCAGATCTGCTACCTGATCCACGTCATATGAGTGGAAATGCAGCACAGAGGCGAGTTCAAGTCTCTTCCCTCATGACAGCTTAAAAAATTATTATATTGGCTTAATGTGAGAGGAGTGCTGCATTCTTAGTTCCAGGTACCTGTGCTTGGAAATGTTGGGAGTTGATGTTCACTGGCAATAGTGAAAACTTTGCCTCTGGACCTCATTAGTGATTGTATTAGTTCTTCTTTTGTATTGCTGCTGAATGAAATATAAGTGTTTAGAGGATTATTTGTTTCTGAGGTGGTTCATAATGTGAAAGGCAGGTCCTTGGCCTACAAGGACTTGTGCTCATCTAAATTTCTGTACGTGCAGGCAGGAGCAGCCTGCCAGGCTGGGCTCTGTGGCTGTGCTGTCATGTAAAAATAGCTGGCTTCAGCTAAGCCACTACACTGTTGGCAGCCCTCTCTGCCTTCCTCCCACTGAGGGGAAGAGCAGAAGGAGGAATAGCAGCTGTTTCTAACATATTTTTCTTGCCAGGAGGAGTAGGAGCAATCACAGCTATAAGAGGAGTGGGGCTAAATAGGCAAAGAGATCTGCTCAGGCTGAAAACCTGATGTAGCATCTGAAGCCTTGATATTGATGATTAGGACTCTCAATGGGCTTGTCTTCCAGTATCAGTAGTTTTCTGTCATCTCATGCAAATCCATGTGAAAAAAAAAGATTACATCAACTAAAATATTAGCAACCAAGAAAAAAGCTCACGAAAGTCTGTATGGTGAAACCTACCATGGCTGCTTTTGATTCATATGCTCCTGGGGGAAGTCATGAGAGGTTTGGTAGCAGACAGAGACTCAGGGGCCATCTTCCATTTTGTTACTCATAGTAGCCTCAGATAAAGTATGGACTGGGCTTTGGAATAAACTGGTGAATTATCGAGCGTTTGTCAGTACTAACAAATGGGCATAAAACAGGATAAAGGGAATTTCATGATTGTTTTTATATAAACTTTAGAAGTCCTCTAAAATAGAAGAATATTATGGGGAAGTGGTTGTTCAGTGAGAGTTGTATCCAATGTTTTGCTTGAGGCTGTCATGTGTTATACAGCATTTTAGACAAAGGCCATGGCTTGCCCACAAGTCACAACCTTCACCCACTTCAGTAGCTCCAGTAAACTTCAGACCCCTAGAAATAAGTTAATGAATATTCAGTATGACCTTTTTCTGCAAAGTAAATTCTTTGCTGAATGTGTGAAAAATCATTCAAGTTTTTTTTTTTTTTTTCCTTTGGCCAGCTGAACAGGTAAAATGTTAAAAAATAAGATTACTGAGCTGGTTTATTTGAAAGTGCTGCCTAGAGTGTATTGAATGATCCAGAAATGTTGGGGGAAAGCCATATATGCAGCACAGAAACTTCCATGACTTCTCAAGAGGAGGATGAGAATTCAGCATTCTAAGGTTAAGCACCAGTACTCTTCTAAGAAATCAGGCTCTTTACAAGCGAGATTTTGTTTCATAGTGAAATTAATTCCAGAGTGTGAAAGTGCAGCTGAAGGCATTCATCTCCTCAGTGGGTTTGTTAACACCATCCAGGGAGCCTCTTCGTTCTGTCACCTCCCACGTTTGGCAATATTTTGCAATCCCCAGCAGGGATTATTCAATGTCTCAGTCACTGCGGTGCCACCGCTCCCGTGGGCTGGGTGGGTCGGTGGAGGGGGGCCACCAACGCACAGGCTGGCAGCAGGAGCCAGCACTCGGATGAGATGTCTTGGTACTGCCTGGGGTACTTGTCTATTCCCATAATGATAATTTCTTTGGGGTTGTAATTAGTGGAGTCATGCCCATTCCAGAAGCGGGATGTGATAATTGGGCTGGATTAAGCTGTTGTTCATGCTTTTTTTATCCAACGTTTTTTTATATCGGGCCTAAGAAAACATTTATGCTTTAAGATACTCAAATTTTAGTCTGAATAGTTTAACAGATCTTTAATCTGAAAGGAACCGCAATGATTTTTAGGAATGAAGTGTTGTGGGAGAACAGCACGCTGAAAATTCTTTCTTAGCACTGTAGGCAATTGTCATTTTAACAAGGTCCAGGTTCAACAAGGATTTTGGATAGAGAGTTTTTTGTGCAAAGAAAATTTGATGATCTCATGTTGTCTATTTAGGGTTGTGATTTAAGCTTGGGCAAGTTGTGATCGCCTGCTTTATGCTTGCTCTGCTTATGGAACGCTGTACTTGGGGCAAATGAGCTCATACTAGAGGATGTAGGGCAGATAAGTACCTGGTACTGGTGCAGCCTGTAATTAATTACCAGTAGTTCAAGTTAATGGTGAATGAAGGAGAACTGTAACTTGCTGTAAGCAATTAATCTTCACATATAGGAGTGGAAAAAATTGCAGTAATTGTCAGTAAAATATGTAGTTCTGAAACATTTATCGCTATCACGTTTTCCTGCAACTGCTGCCCTTACTGAGTCAGCAGTCTTTGTGTCACAGACAAGGAGAAAATAATACTCCTTTCTAATCCTACCTCAGCAAGTGTAATTGGAAAAATATATTCGAGGAATTGAAATGTGGAAGTAAATGCAAGCTGAATGCTCCGATCAGGTAAAAGCTGTTGCGGTTGCTGATGGGAAGCCATCCTGGTTCCCTGCTCTTGCACTTTCAATCCCACTCCTGTGACCTGCCCTGTGCATTACTGCAACCACCGTGTGCCCTGGGTGAGACCTGGATGCTGTGACACAGTGCCCTGCATCAGACAAAGGCTGTGCCCCGCAACTTGTTTCTTTGCTATGCTGGTCTGATGGGAAGAGCAGGCTGGAGTTAAAGTAAACCCTTGGCAGCATTTGAGCTTAAAGTGTTTGCAAAAAGAATGATCTTAATCTATCTGAAAGAGGACAAACTGTTGGTAAGTGCAGTAGAGATTAAGGAAGGCTTTTTCCAATGCCAAGTCTCTGCCTACTTGGGTCCTGGCAAAGCTCCCATCAACTTCTCTCCTAGTCGGATCTGGCTCAGGCAGTTCAAACATACCGGTTGTACATGAAATAGGAGTTTGCTTGGAGCCTGGGCTGGAGTGCTGGTTCTGCTCTCTGGCTGCAAGTACACGCCAGAAGCAGCACGAGGCATTTAGCAGTGATGGCCTGTACAGAACAGTGCAGGGTTTGAGCTAAACCAGGAGCGAGCTCTTCGTGGAGTCTTCACTTAACAGCAGGACAGTGCAGAAAACTCTTTGTTGCTGTTTGACATGGTAACCTCTCTATATCTGTTTTGCTGAAATTTGTACCTGCACATTGAAGTGCAAATGACAGAGCCCACAGTTAACAGTGCAGCTAGAACTAAAGAGCTGCAATGATTAGCATATTACAAAGTCTGGGAGGCTGCAGATTTCCTTGGCAGAAAAACCCACACAAGTAACAGACAGATAAGAAAACTATTCCTATTAAGGCAAAGGTGACAGAAGAGGAAGAATGACTTTGCTAGAAGTTGCTATTACTGTCCTCATTAGTCATGCTGCTCACACACAATTTCCCATAGAAGAAAATGCAAGACTTCCAGGAAAGACTATTTTCTAACATCTCTTAACTGGAGATGTAATCTGGTTATGGAACTAAATTTTTAGGGGCACTGCTGTTTTTCTTACATCAAAATTGTACAAGAGGCAGTCAATTTTAAGACAACCACTGGTTCGCTTCAATTTTCATAGGTATTTGACACTTTTACATTGTTATTCACACCACGTCCCTTTCTGAAGGCTTTTTAGCCTCATCTTACAACTCCATTTTTTGTCTCTTCATTGAACTTCTACAGGTACTGCTATTAGCCAACAATAAAGAAATCTTTTCAGTCTTTCATTTATTCATTATTCTTCCCATTCTGCAGCTCCTCTAAACCTCTAATGATCCTATTACAGGTTGCTAGATAGTGTTTAATTCTCTCCTGGGATGTCTATCCAGATGCTGAGCATTTTCTTCCACAGGAGGGCTGCAGGGTACTGTGCTGCCCCAGCAGCAGATCCTGGGCTTAAGAAGGTAGTGAGCAGAAACATCTGTTCCTGCAGACTCTGGGCTGGAAAGGTACTGATAATTTGACGTAGTGTATTTTACATTGCCTTCAACTCCCTGCTTTTTGCAGCATGCTTGGTCAGAAAAAATTAAAATGCTCAGTTCTACATGAATGTTAACAATCCACCATCATCTTTTATTAGGGGTTACAGTCACACTTCTGTATGCATGGCCACAGAATTCACAAGGGACTTTTCCCTGGCAGTACTGATTTTTCCCAGAAGATGCTCAGACACCACACTGATAAAAAGCAACATAAATCCTGTACACAAAGGTGGCCTTTATCTGCAGGGTTAAGTAATACATGCAGTGATAAAAGGTGTGTGGCATTTTTGCTGCGAGAAGCAACAAACTAATATATCAAAATGACTTTGGGAGTAATGAATTCCTTTCATCAGTCACTCAGGCTTGTCCTGCGAGAGTAGTATTCTACACACAGGTTACCACATGTACGTACTTAATCGTAGCGTGCCTTGACATGAGTACTTAACTACATAGCTGACTCTCTTCTTTAAATAACTGTTAGCAATGCAGCAGTGATTCCATCCAGAATACTCTTTGGTATTATAGGACAGCAAGGAGGAGTTTATATTAATACAGTAGATCTACCAGCATATATATTTTAATAAATTTGTATTTCAAGTGACAAACAGCATCATACCAAAAGTATATTTGGCTGATTATTTCCTTTTGCCCTTCAGTGTTGGCATACTTTTGTATTTTTCAGCTGTGTCACTTAGCAGCTTTTTGTTTATTTAGTGCATCATAAATATAAAAAAGTCACTATATAAGAAATAAAAATAAGAAAGCTACCAAAGCAAAATCTTTTCCAACTCCTTCCCTCTGGCTGTCTATGTTTATGCACAGGAAAAGGGACAGCATTTAGTAGTTGACTGTGGCACTCCTGACTATTAACTAATATTTAGCCTGACTAAACAAGGATTTTTGAAAGGAATAATTTTTATACATTATAACAGTAGTGGAAATTGAGGGAATCAAGATAAAGAGGTGTTCCATAGTAACATATTTGCTTACATTGCTTCCCTTAACTGTTAACATCTCTCCAGGTTCCTGGTTTATGTTTTATTACCATCAGCTTAGAATTCATTACTTTTTGCCTTAAGCAGAATAAGTTATATGATTATGCCTGAAGAGAGCTTGTAAGTTGGAGACAAGACTGATTTACACAAATGACATGATGCAATGGGTATAATCTGATCCAAATGCTACTGAATTAATGGGAAGACCCGCAAGGATTTCACTGAGTCTTGGAGCAGATCAGGGCATTGCTAAGCATATGGAGAAAAGGTAAATATCAAGTTTGTTACCACCATAGTGTTTCCCAATCCAGTGTTTTTGAAGGACAGCCAAATGGAAGCAATGTGAATATCACAACTAGGTTGAAATTTTCTCAGATGAGAATTTCAGTTTAGTACTAAAAATTATTCAACACACCAGAACTGCTTATAGTACTCCTAAGACAAATGCCACTTGTCTCTTCAAGTACAGTACTGTGTATCTGCAGGTAGGCTCTACCAAATTCATGAATTAATCCTTTTCTCTTGGGTATTTTCCTCTTATGATCTTATTAATAATTCTACTAAACCTAAATATTTTTGCATATAAAAACCATGCTTAGTTTGATGTACTAAAAATTAAAGCTTATATGAGGGTGTATTATCTTGGCTTTTATACTCTTTACACAGTTTGATGGGATTAAATTCATATAAACAAACTTCCATAAGGATTGGGATGTGACCTTCAGCATAAACATTTCATTTGTCTAGCCACTGGAAAATGAAATGGTATTTTTAAAGTAAAAATCTATACTTGATTACCTTGCATGAATCTTGAGACACTGTGGAGGAATAGGCACTAAAATTTTACAAGCACCTTTAAACTGCCATGTTTTGATATTGGAAGACAAGTGTTCAACTTCTTAATATAAGATAGAGATTAATTTCTGGTAGTGGAGGACCGGGAATGTCAAAAAGAAAGTATTTAATTCATGAGTAGTATTTTTCCTTTATATTTTGATTAGAAAACAGGTACTTTAAGTGACGTGCATGTCTAGGTCATACATTGGCTTGGCTAATTATAAGGAAAAAAAATAACTTGTCCTCTGTGTCCATACTGGATATGATAAGAAATGATAGGACTGAAGTACAGTGATGAACATTGCAGGTTAGCTATTAAGGGAGAGAAAAAGGAACAGTGAAATGCTGGGCTAGAATGCCTGAGGGGTGACAAAATCTCCCTCATCATAAGGCATAGAAACATATTAGAAAACATCTGGCAGAAATGGCACAGATAGCATGGATACCCGAGGCAGGCAGGAGAAAAACATCTCACAGTACCTTCTAGTCCTATTTCTCTGTGGTTTTCTCTGTCTGAAAATATATAATCTAGGCTCTGATTCATCTTGGCTAGATGAAGACAACGTACCAAAGTAGCTAAGGGCTGGTTATTTGATTCCTCTACCTGGGAGGAGGGGGATATTCAACCTTCAGTTCAGAATTGCCTCTGCACTAGTGAGGCACTAACTGCAGCCACGATCCTGCTGTCCAAGGCTTTTTCATCTGGTCTCTCACCACAGAGAGACAGGTTAGCAGCCTGCATCCACATCCTGCAGCTGGGATACTGGGAATCCAGGTGCAGGTACCTCCCTGGTCGCCTTTAGGCTGGGTCAGCAGCTGAAAGTCAGGCACAGTCTCGGCTAATAGAGCGTGATGGCTCTGCCAGGCAGGAGAAGGCAGCAGCCTGGGCAGAAGGACAGCTCAGTTCTCAGCTGAGGTTCGACTACAAGGGTCAGGAACCAGTAGTTTTTATAACTGCTCATATTTGGAGAAGAGGACGCTGTGGACTGACAAGTACAAATGGTAACAGTGGGCTCTTCCTTGTAATGCATTCTCAGCCCTGGAGAACAGTGGGACTGCACACAGTCATCGGCATGGCTTATAAAGAAGGAATGCTGCCAGTTAGACTTGATTGCCTTTTTGATGGATTTACAAAAGTACTGAGTGAAAAGAATGCGGCAGATGCAGAATAATTGGATTTTTAGTAAAGTAGTACAATCTCTCATGAAACTGCACTCTTGACATTAATTCAAATTTGGTTGGCTCATGAACATGGCTACACGGACCAAAAATAGGTAGAGGAATTTCAGGCAAAGAATAGAGATAGACAGCAACTTGATGAGCTGGGGGAAAGTGTCTGATGAAGTACTGCAGGGACAGGAGTTTCATTTAAGATTTTTATTGATCTGGAAAAAGTGCAAACAAGACACTACCGAAAACTCAGGATGCTTTGTGCTATGATGTCACTCAGTATAGGAACTTAATCCCTAGGAACATAATGAGCGTCCACGACAGAAGCATCAAGTTAATCTCATTTAGAATTTTTAAGAGGAGAATTTGGCATTTTTTAAGTGCACAGAAAGGAGCCAAGCCACATACCTGCAGTAGCTCTTCTTTGGGAAGGTTTATTTGCATTTAAGCCAGATGTGACACTATTAAGCAGAGGCTGGAGGTGACGAAGCCGGGGATTGCCATAGGTTCAAGAGAAATTGTCTTCACTACTTTGAAAGCATCTTTTTCTGATTTTCTGCTGGTTCCATCCATCAAAACAGTACCTACAGCTGTGGTGGCTCATCCCCTTTTGGCAAGCTGTAAGCTAGAAACAGTGCTTCACCTTCCCAGGATAATTCTGCCCAGTACCTTTAGGCAGGGAGGTGTGGGAAGTCTGCGCCAGGTGCCATTTGGCTAGTGGTAAAAGGCAGCTTTTCAGAAGTCTGCCAGGCTTGTTTGGGATTTTGACAGCGGGGATGACTCTCTGAAGTCAGTTTTCAGTGCCTTCAGCATTGTTCATAGCAGTCTGAGCTTTGGGCTCTTCAAAAAAGGAGGATGGGCTGGGAGTGCAGCTTGGCAGAATTTATCGGGGGCAAAATAGAAGTTGAGACAGGACTTTTTGTGGGGGGAGGGAGGGGGCAAATCCAGAGAAGGCGTTTCCAGATAACTCTGCCTAGACTATACAACCTAGACTTGCAGGGAACAGCTTGGGAGGAATCAATCAAGATGATTTATGAATGAAATTGTCACGATTAAACACTAGGTGGCATGTTTACTTAAGAGTTTCTGGGGGCTGAGTTAGGGTATCTTACACTGCTGACACCCATTTGTGCTTGTGCAATGAGTGGTTTCATGGGAACATGACCACCTGATGGCTTTTTTTAACAACAAGCATTCATCTTGTTCTTAAAAAATGAGGCACAACGACACCTTTGCTTACTTCAGCCTTAGAGGTAGTCTTTAACTTCTCAAAGCACTTTTGTTTTAAGACACAGATTGTGAAATGCAGTGCTGTAAGGAATAGGTGTGTACATGGCAATGGTCCTGCAGAAGGGTCTAGTCTCAGACGACTTATGTAAATAGTGGCAGGGGTTAATATGCAAAGACATCATATGATTTACTTCTTTTACTTATCTGAAAGGCTAATGTAGGAATATATAATGTATTTTAAAATTCAAATGAAGAAAACCTGACATTTATTCTTATGTGAATGAAAAGCACAGCTTTTGATTTCAGTGCTGGGATTTTAAAGTAATGGCATCCAATGGTTAGGGCTAAATACTCACTGGCAGAATATATGCTTTTATTCTGCATGTCTATGTGACACCTGTTACATCAGCCAGGCTGCAGTTTTACATATGCTGTTGCTTTTCTATCGGTGAAAGAATAAATGCAGCTATCTTCTGTTGTGTGAAAAAAAGCCAGGGCCACAACCATCACCAGGGCAGAGCACTTAGCCTCTACCAAAAAAATACTGTTTAGTATGTCTGCTCTAAGCTGACAAATAGATCCTTTGGACTACCTGCAGATACTGTGAAGATAAACTTTATTCATGCAGGAGATAACCATATTGCTGGTTGCACAATTTTTGCAGCTCTCCCTGGAAGGGAGTTGTAGGTCCTCCACCAGCCAGAATTGTGGGATGAATCCTGTTGTCTGTCAGTCTGCTCTGCCATAACTCACGTATGGACCTCTGAGATGACCCAGCTGATTTTAGCTGTGGAGTGGGAGCTCTTACAAAGAAGTTTGGCCATATAAAAAGGGAGCTAAATATGTAGGGTGTGCTTATCATGCCATCATGTGCTGAGGAGTGTGGAAAATAGACTTTGTCATAGGAATAAGATTATGGGGGTGGATCCTCTCCTTGCCTAACACTAGGTGTGCCCCAGGCACGCCAGGTGTTGGAATTAGGTGATATTTACGTCCCCTCCAACCCAAGCCATTCTATGATTCTGTGATTCTATGATTTTAACAGCTTCCCTCAGGACATCCAAACTGTGTCCAAAGCATCTGTGCTCTGGCATCAAGAGAGTCTTTGTGGTTTGTACCACAAAGATGAATTTATGCCTGTTTTCATTTCCAGTACTTCTGATGCCCATATTCTGCAAGGGATTTTATGTCTATTATTTTTGCAGGCCTCAGGAAGATACTAATAGAGCAGCACATAGTTTGGACAGTGAGCAGCTGTCCTGCATGTCCATGGCTGGATCCCTGATTGCTGCCAGGCTGCATTCATAAAACTGTGGTTAACAACCTAAGTATATAGAGAGACACCTGGGAAACTCTTTCAAATAAATTAATTCTATTTATTTATATATTTTAGGAAGTAGAGGAAAAATATTTTTCCTTTATTTCTCTCCTCCCCTTCCTTTAATTTGATCAATCCAATCAGTGGACTTTCCTAAATCCATCTGGTCTATAATGCATTGCTGAAATTGAAGCCAAGTGAATTTGCAGACAGAGCTTAAGGCACTTCCAGAATGGCTGAAAATGAAGTATACTGCCAGAGATTGGCCTAAAGAGAGTGTTTTCAAGAACATTATTCACCTGATTTGGTTTCTCATAGACCTCAAAGTACTAGGAATTAAGAGACAAGTCTGGATTGTGGTTTCTTTATGGGCTGGCAGAATCCCAGTTGAACAGAGTCAAGTCATCATGTGATATAACTTGCTTTTTATAAGACACTGCATCCAACGCAGGATTCATATAACTTCCACATGATACTTTGTAGGGAATTTTTCCATGTGTGGTTTTTTAATGAGCTCTCAATGGCACGGCTTGTTTCCTTCTCCATATGTGAGCAGTGTCCAAGCTCTGTGTCATCCACCTACAGACATTGAATTTTATTGAATTTTCTCTGATTTCCTTTGTCCTATTTCTCACTAAATTTTACGTAGCAAATGTAAAAAACAAAAAGGTAGCTAGGCCACCTGTAGCATTTTCTTCCTTTTCAGGTCACAGTGTGTGTTCTCCAACAAAGCTGTGATACTGCCCCAGCTGAAATGAGAGCAAGCCTGTGCAGCCACAGATTGAGGCACAATTGCTGTCCCGTTAGAGCTGCCCAGGACTAGAAATGTGGACCAGTGTGTTGTGATACACATCCCCAGGGTCCAGTGCCTTGGGCCTGTGCTGAGCCAGCCTCTTGAGCTGTCTATGGAGTATTAAATATTCGTATCTTCTCAGACTCAGAAGAACCCTCTTTGGTGCTAGCAAATGGAGGTGGCGAGCTTGATTCTTCTGCAAGTTGTATTTGAGGCACAAGAATGCAAATAAAGGGACAGTAACTGAAACATTAATACTTTTCCAGTTTACTGACTATTTTCCTTTCAAAACATGAGTACAAGGACTTGAATAAGGGTAAGAATCATGACACTAATAAGAAAGAGGGGATTAAAAATTTCAGCCACTGGCAGCCTTTCTGATTGTATGTAAATTGACTTAACTGTAGAGGTTTGCACTCTAACAGCACCACCTACTTCTATCTTGTCAGGTGCTGCTGAGAATAATTTAGTATTTTCAATAGTTATATGTTTGGAGATGTGCACAAGAATGCAGAGAAAGTCCTTGAATATTTAATATTCCAATAAACAAATTAAAAAAGAAGTTAATTCAGTATTTGACAACGCTTTCAATCCAATATAACATTATCAGAGCCAATTGAGAAAAGAATATATTCCTATAATTTTTTATATTGTTTCCTTCTGTAAAAATTTGGCAGATAAATTTGTGTATGGAAAATAAGTTTTGATATTCTCAGCTTCATATGACTTTAAAAAACACAATTTCTACATCATACTCAAGGAAAAAAACCAAATACAGTAGAATTTGGTAACAGTATAACTGAGTATTTATTGCAACAGGGAAGATATATTTTTCACAAGGCTTAAAAAAGAGCCAGGGGATTGGGGGTGTGTGGAGGGGGGAATTGTTTGTATCCCTGAAAAAGAGAAATTGATAAATAGGAAACAGTTCTATAATAACTCCTGTGGGACTGTGGAGCATTTTGGATTAGCCATGCACCACAGGTAATACTAGTTTTTCTTTTTATTATTGTTGTTTCATTCACAATTCACTGTATTCCAGGATGCTATCCATGGCCTTTTGGGGTACAATTACATTTTTCACTTGATCTGTAATTTAGTAGCTGGAACAAGAAAACAAAAGGTTATTTGGAATCAGACCTGACAGCCAGCAGGCTGAAGTGCTGACATTCGTCTCCCTCTGACAGGTCTATGCCTCATGTTTTGTCTATGCATGTGTTTGTGATATATTTAAAAAGCAGGAAACTAAGAGAAAAGGATTCTCAGCCCACACACAGGTGCAGGCAAAATGCACAGTAATGAGCCTTGAACTGTCTGTTTCATTTTCAGCAGGATGTCTTTTTTGGGGGCGGTTCTGGAGGTTATTTTGGCTTGCTTTCTCTGAACCTGGTGAAAGTGTCACACAGAACATCAGAGGATGCTTTTCTCCTTCCATTAGCAGTGCTCGTTCTGTTGAACCAGAATCCATATTACTGATCTAGTTGTCTGCCTTGCCATTTTTACACAGGCCAGTTGTTCCATCAGTGGGCCTCTGTAATGAAAACCTGTTGTGTTGTTTTGTTTGGCATTTGCTAGCCAAATAATGGGAAGCTCTTCACTATCTGCCCTTTGCCTCTCTACGTAGCCAGATGAATTAAGTCTGTATCTCAGCCTCTCTACGTAGCCAGTAAGTCTGTATCTCAGCAGTTGGTGAGATCCCTCCTCATGGCTTCCACTAAGACCTTATCTCCTGCTGCTATTGCACAAGAGACTTTACATGTGGACACTTTCTTCAGTTCACAGAAGGGAAGGCAAAGATGCACAAACAGTGGCTTTAGGACAGTAGTGCAGATCTGTCTTGTTCAAGAGTGATGTGTCACTGGCGATGGTAATTAGGGTTGTTTTGTAAATATGGTCTCATGATGGTTTATTTGGAATAGTAATATTGATGCACAGTGTATTTTGTATACCTAAGAGCTTGCAGGAGTCCGTCTGTAGAGGAGAAGGTCTGGTGGGGGGATGTTAAGGAGGCACACGTGTGCTAGTGGAACTGTCGCTAAAGGTCAGGGTTGTACCCAAGCACGTCTCCATGACAAGACAAGACCAAGCCTATTTCGGCATTGTAGTCAGGGCCAGTGAGGTGTTGCTGCCAAAGACTGGGATAAATCCCAACAGAAAAGTACAACCTCCAGCAGATTTTCTTTTAATTAATGTCTCTATATTGATCTCAGTGGCAAACACAGAAAAGACAGCTATTGTGAAGAAACTACAGAGCCATGAGAGACAGAAACAATAGCAGAAATGGCATTAAGGACTTTGAAAAAATTGCTTACTGTTCTGTCATCAGCCTTTTTCCTTGAATGTTCTTCTGTGGCACAGTGCCAAATTCAAAACATTTTGCCTTAATTACACTTTTATAGATGTCTTGATAGTTCAGACTCCTGGATCTAAAATCTGCAGAATTCTTAATATATTTATATAGGCAAGTATAAAACAAATACAGAAGAGATAGTGCTACAAATTTCATCAGGTTTAGTTGCCAAAGCCTGAATTTCCAGATTCCCCTGATGTTAATGGATCTTCCCTCAGATGAGTAGAAAAGCATGTGATTTGCATCTCAACATAGCAACAGAGGGACGTGGTGAGCCTTTGGCTGTGGACAGTGAGATGGGAGCGAAGGTTTGAATGTAGCAGCTTTTGGCTCTTAGTTCATCCCTTGGTTCAACAGGTCCCACCACCTCAGTTTTTCAACTCTGAGTAAGATTTCACAGTGCGTGCTTAGGAGAGACTTAGTAAATAGAGTGTTCTTCTCCCAGTTAAACATTTTGTAGCTTCCTCATCTATGACTTTGCTAAGGCCTCATGGGTGTATCTCTGGTAATGGTGCTTTGAGCTTTACCTTCCTTAGCTTTGGGCACTTCTGTTCAGTCTAATTACTTGCTTTAACGGGGCTTTACTATTTTTCTCTCAAAATCAAGCTTGAGAACTTTTGGTGGTGTAATAAAGGAGTCCAGGGAACTTGTTCTGACAAATGAGACTGTCCAAGCCAGAAGCTGAAGAGAGTGATTTTGAAATACAGTCTCTAAAAAAGTTAAAGCCATGGATGTGGTTAGATTCCACATCTTTTGAAGGAGACACTTCAAAGCAAGGAACTGTTGTTGAATCTAAACAACAAAAAAAATCTGTGTATGTCCCACAGCCGTAACCAGTTTTTTCTCTACTTCATATTTTTTTTTAAATACAAGTGCTGTGCTGTCACTTCAGAAGAAGTTCTGCTGCTCTGTTCAGAGGGATAGGCAATAAAATTGAACATTGTCTTCCAATACTGCAGTCACCTCGGGCTATGCTTCAGCCTCTTCCACCAGGCAAGAGGGACAGGAGAAGCAGCGACTGGTAACTGCACTGTCTGCACTCCTGAGCTGATGGGCAACAGGAATACGAAACTACTGGGTTTTTAGGAAGCCTCATATACCAGCTGCTACAAAGAGTCACCACCAGTTTGCCCCAGGACATGAGACACTGAGTTAGTGCCATTGCCACCACCCTTCAGTGAAGGGGAAACTCCAGCAGCAGGCCACTGCTGATAGTTAGAAGAAGAAATTCAGGCGTCTGGACCTTGGGAAGAGGCAGCACCAAACTCTGATGTACTGTCCCATCCTTTGCTTCTCTGTGGGATGATCAAACATGATAAATATCGTAGCTGTGTTGTGGTGCCTAGCCTAATCCCAGAGAAGGAAGAATGGGTAGCACCAGGTTTTATTTATACCTCTTCCTATTGGATATTTGCAAATCTGTCCCACTGTTTGGATACTAACCTGAAGGGCAGGAGGTCAGCCTCAGTCCCTCTTTAGTAACATGAATCTCTTAAAAGGGGTGAAATGACAAATCATTTTGGCATGAATGGGGCTTGAGGTTTATCCAGATTGTGTTGCAAAGAGAAACACGTGATAAGAAATGTGACTTCCTCTTGCTGCCACTAAGGAACAGAGCATTAATAATTTCTTCTGACAAGTGACATCACTTCCAGAGAAGCAATGAGAAAAAAGCAAACATCAAAAATATGAAATAAATATCTGCCTGGGCAGATCTTAGTGTCTGTTGACTTCTCTTTTTATTTAAACAACATATACACATTTCTAAACAAACTCTCAAGGATCAAACATGGGAATTATTGAGGGATATAGAGAAATTGCCTTCATATGCATCTTTAGTCTTAAGTGACATTGAAGGCACAGCAACAAGTGGAAAGAAGTCTTCCAAATTCAGAAAAAAATGGCCATATATTACAAACATATATATAATATATAATATTAT
>WEKY01056003.1:674-13557 GCA_013390045.1 Picathartes gymnocephalus
TTTAGTTAAAAGAAAACAACATATTAAAAAAAAAAAAAAAAAAAAAAGACATTCTTCAATGGGAAATAAATCAATAAATCTTAGCTACTTCTCTGAGGTTGGTGTGACATTCCTCCATGATTAAAGGAGGCCAATTACTCTGAAACATGGAAGCTACTTTAACACAACAAAGCTTATAGTTCTGGGCTTTGTGCAGGAACCATGCAATGGCACTCAAGGTTTGGAACATAGCACAGGAAAAATTATAATACTTTCAGGCATCATGTGGGACAAAAGTTTGGGGAAAAAACTAACATGTCATAACAAACTACTGCTAGTTTATCCACTTTAAATGGTCAATATATTTATCACATAAGAGAGACATAATGTGCTCTACAATCCACTCTAAATTATTTTGCTCTGAGACACAGAAATAAATATTATGAAGTGAGAAAGGTCAGGTTGAAGATTACGGAAAAAGTAATAACAGTAAAAGTTGTTGGACTGCACAAAAGTGTAACTGCATTGCCAAATACTCAAAAATGTCACACTAAATTTAAAAATGCTAGTAAAATAAATAAATAAATAAATAAAAACGAACCCAAACCTGTTTCCAGAAAGAACTCTGTTAGAAAACCAGACTAATGTGTCCTTACAGGTTTCACTTTCTAATACTATGTCAGCTACAACATAGCTTTATTTCATTTTTGCCAGACAACAGTGGGATTTTTAGATATATTTATGGAAGATATTCTTCATAAAATTTAAAAAGCCAGGCAAACCAGTTAAACAACTTTGTCCCAGACAAAGTTGCATGTGTTTGCAGATTCTATGCTATTCCAAGATGTGTACTGAGCACACATTCAGACACCCTATTTCCTTGCCTAGGAGTTACTGATGATATGACGACAGAATTCCTAACATGTATAAAAACAATTCATTTTGGCTAGGAGCTGCCTGAAAGCATCCGGGATAAACAGGCACTACTGTGTTGCCATATCATCACTTTAAGGACAATCACTCTAAAAGTATTTTTACATAGGTTAGTTCAGATTCATTTTGGATTTTTATGAAGATTAACAAAAATGTTTCTACATTTCTCAGCTTGTTGTGTATTTGATTTGTAATTCATGAAATTTAGCAGACCAGGATAGTGGGTCACAAACAGTTTGCACCTGCAAAAAAACAACTGAGAAAGAAGTAAATCTCACAAAATTACTACAAGCCCAGAAACTGTGTAAAGGGGGAATGAAAACTCATTCAGCACCTGAAATTGCTATTTTCACTTCTTCAATGCTTTCAAGCTAATGATGGCCTCTTAATTAAATCTATAGGACAGCCTGAGTATGATTTTTTGTGCCATAAAAAGAAAGGTCAGCATTTCTCATTATGACCTGTGTTCGAAATATTTGTGTCACATGCTAGAGAAAACCAAAAGCCATAATTTCTGTACTTCTTCATGATTTGATAGCATGATAAAACTTTATAAGGCCAAATATAAAACACATTGTATTAAAAGGATAGGAAAAATCAACACGGAGACATGTTGTCAACACAGACCAATTCCCTGTAGTTCAATTCCCACATGACAAATGATATTACAAAGTCAGGCTGTATAGGATATTCTGAGCAAAACATAGAAAAATATGTTCAACATAGACATTTCTACAAATAGGAACTAAACATTGTCACAAATTTAATCCAGATAGATGGCTATCCCTGCTGAATAACAAATTAATGAGAAACACCTTTTGGCTTGTTCTACTGCTAAAAGAAAATATTCAATTAAAGACAGCTTACATCTTTACTTAATAAAGATTAATGAAACAAGCAGAAGAACATAAGCAATTCTCTGCAATGACAAAAGCCAAAGTCCAACAGATGCATTATATGAAACTTTGCAGTGTCAGAGCTGCCAAATGCGTTAGCAAAACGAGTAATGACTTTCGGAAAATGCTTGCCATGTGTTGGTCAGAAGGAAAGGAAGTACAGCTTCCTGAACAGGCAGGCTTATAGGAGATCAGAACAGATACAAGAAAGGTGAAGTCAGAGCAAACTGTCAAGAGAGATGAAAGGATGTTAAAAAAAAATAAGCCTTAAGTCAGCAAGCACAGAATCTGACCAATCTGATAAAACATTTCATTTCCCGATTGATGATTGCAAATGTGTACAATATTTATTGCTTTTACACATTTCGATTTTGACATTCTAACCCTGTCTTTTGAACAAAATCAGGTGTTATAAGTTGGAAGTCATAGATAAAACCAAATTGTTAAATCAAATTCAAAACCCTATGCTAAGGTTTAGCTACTGAAAGACTAGAAGAGAACATACAACAGCCTCTGCCAGTTGTTCAACTCCATTCAATTTTCATTGTGATCTGGGTACCCAGCCTCACAGAACTCCTCTTAAAGCACCACACTTCTGGGACACAGCCACAGACCACTGCAAAAAACACAAGTTTGGTTTTCAAACAGCTTTTAATCAGGCCTGCAAACTTCTAGGCCATATTTTCTAGCTTTATAACATGCCAAATATAAGTTACAGGAAAGTAGTCCTTCCCTCCATAGCTCAAACTGTAATTATTGAAGAGATGCTGCTATCACTTTCTTTTGCTAAGTCAGTGAAAGTTTAAGCTGTCACTCTCTGAATTTCAAGGCAGAAGCAGCTTACCAGTCTAAGTGGGGTCACTCTTCTATATGATCTAAGAAATTAAATGTGTCATGGTGACCATTTTCCAAAAACAAAATTTCAATTAAAACCTTTTAGATGACACTGAGATTAGGTACTCAAACTTTATTCCCCACCTTAAAGAAGGCTGACAGACACCCAAATTTCCCATTGCTGTTCTGGCTTTACACAAATTTTCCCAGCTGAATACTCTTGAAAGTAACAAATCACTCCTTGTTACATGCTTGGTACAGATACAGCTGATCTTAGGACCACAAATATTTATATAGTAAAAGCTAATATTAAAATAGAGAAGTGAATTACTCCCAGCAGTGTAGCAATGGCACTTGCACAGAACATCCAGGTTGCAAAACTTTCACAGGAATTAGTTAAATACTGAGGCAAGCTGTCTGTCCTAACCTCTGTGTGTCCTCACCTACTTTGCTAGGATTGCTCTACCTACCCAACTCTGACACACAATTACGACTAAAGTAAGGGAGGAAACATTTGTGAGAAATATCTGGCAAATCTAGAAATCAGTCAGGAGTCAACAGAAAGACACCACACTTCAGCGCAACAGATATTAATAATCCTACTGCTTCTTATAGTGAAAAAAATCACATAAACTTAAGAAGTACCTGCAAGGCGTATTTTCTATGAATATTTATGATGCTATAGCCAAGCAGTGTAATGTCAGGACTGCCTCAGAAAAGTCTTCTGATAAGGACGTGATTATCTGTCACCCCATGACAGAAATGTAAAGTAATTACTTAATTACATAATTATTTCTCATCTGAAACAGATGATGTTCATTCTAAAGTGGATATTACTTGAACAGACATCCATTTGTTGTGACTGTACATAGTTATGTTGACAAATCTGTCCCAATGAAGGAGCTGACCTTGCCCCTGGGGGTTGCACATCCACGGCTGAGAATGCACATTATGACCCTAACTTCTCCCTCTAAGATCAAATATATAGTGCCTCAGGGGCAGAAGCTGGTAAAGTGTATCAAATGAACTCAAAATCAGTATGTAATTGTTTTCTAAATTTTCTAAACATTTCCTCAAAAATTTTCAAACAAATCTATAAAGGTTAATTCCCGAAGAGGATTAAGTCATATGGAATACAACATAGTCTTATAATTTCAGGCTGTCATTTCAACCCTTTCAATAACTTCAGTGATATTTTTTGAGCCTGATTTTAGTTCTCTTTAGCCTACACACACAAAATATGTAAACAGAGGAAATACTATAAAATACATGGTCTAGAAATAAAGACATTTACGCTTTTCAGTTTTAATCTTAAAAGAAGTTTGATTCCTTAACAAATTCATTCCCATATATTTTAAGATCTTGATTTTAATTTGACAGAAATAAAAGAAACTGACAATCATATGTTATATGCTTTGAGCAGGTACATGATATATAGCACCCCTTCTTATTGTACAAAGAATATAGTTTTATATGAATAAGCACCTTGTAGTTGCAGTTCAGTAAAATAATTTTGAAAGCTGTTGTCTCTAAAAAGAGATAACAAAATTTTGGCCTCCTATTTTACTCTTGAAGTGGTAGCCAGGTCACTGTAAGACACAATCACAATGGCACCAGGTATTCCTATCCTGATTTTGCAATATCCACAAGCACTCTACTCCTGGAAAAGAAAGCCATCCTCTCTATTAGAAAGCTTTTCTAGATGTTTAATAGGAATCTTTTCTGCAGAAATTTTAAGTTACTCCTTGACCTATGTATAACAGATTATTGTTTTCTCTTTACAAGAGCTTTTACTTACAAGAAGACTTTTATCCACAAACCTATTCTCATTACATCCTTACTTCACAATAACATTCACTATTTCCTATGTCAAACTTTTCTCTGCAAGACAACTTGCAGATCAATGGGTTTCAGCTGTTGGCATAAACACTGGGGTACAAAATGCTGTTAAAGATCAGGTACATGGAAAAGTGTCAGATACTGCCACCTTTTTGGTTTCTAAAAATGACAAAAAACAGGCTATTTTTCAATAGTTTGTGTCTTCTACATCCAAGACTGTTTTCTTTCTGTTTGCTAGCTACTAACAGTGTTTTATTTTATAACAGTATTCTAAAAACACAAGTAATGAAAACCATATGCTTACTTGGAAAACATTTTCAGGTCAACAGCAGCTACTTACAGTCTTCCTACAAATATAACAACACCCACAGACAATACCGTGAAAGGGCACAACAAAGACACTGGATCTTTTCGCCATTTTAATTAGTTATACTTGCTTCTTTGGTGAAATTACAAAACCTCAACCATTTGAAACAATGAAACAAAGCAAACAAAGAAAAATTCCTGCAATATTCATGAAATAAGTCCATCAAGCAAGGAAAAAAGATTAACAAAACAAGATAAAGGAAATAAGAATGCTATTAGACAGGAGATTCCCTAAAAAATAATTCATTTGGGAACAAGCAGAGAAATTTCTAGTAACAACAAACAAAATATTTCATGATCTTTTCCTGTGTCTTCTCTTTAGACTATTACAACTCAAACACAATAAATACTGCTTTACAAAAGCCTGCTGCGTGGCTTCTGAAGATGCCTAAAATCCTCCAGCTTTATTTCTGTTAACTTAGCTAGGCACGAGTCCAAGCATAATAGCTACTGAAAAATAAACATTAAACCATCAGTAAGTGTCTTCACAGTTGTACTGTGCTGTTCATATCCAGGATTTTCAGTGTCTAATATGGTTTCATTCACTGTAAACTAACGCAGTGTTAAACCTTACAACTCACAGGCTCTCTGTCTCATACAGTATTCCTCATTAGGACAGAGTCCAAAATTCCAAAGTTTTCGATTTTATACAAAATACTGCTACTCAGATGGAAGAACAAACAACAGAGTGAGAAGGCATAAGAAAAATATTACTTTAAAGTACTGCTGAAAGTTAATACTTAATATTAAAGCAAGGAAGAATTATGACTGGTTCATCATTTGTATATGCTTCTTATTGAACAAAGAATGGGAACACAGTTTCAGAGTAGCACTCATTTTCAACTGTTCTTCTTCCTAAACTCCCAGTATTTTGGACATTTAGGCTATGTGTGACTGACAAAATAATAGAGGAAAAAACAGCTAAGCCCTCCTGCTAGGATGCTAAATGCCAGTGCAAAAGGGTAGCTCAATCACTTATAGGAAAAAAAAATTTAATGAACTCTAGCAGCTGCTGCTGGTCTGTTGATGACAGAAGCAGCAAAATGTCAAAGACCTAGTGTCACTAAGCTAAAATGCCCACCTTCCTGAAGGTGTACAGCAGATCTGAATCCTGCAAGGATATCAATCCAACCAACAGAAGAGGGATTCTGACATATATTTCTCAGTAACGCTTTTTTCGATGTGCCACCTCTCAGCCTCCCCCCTTTTCATACTTGTTTGTGTTATCGATACATTTCGAAAGTTTGGTCTGTGTCAATGCCAGAGCCCTTTATTATTTTAGAAGTACTGGTAAAATCCTGCAAATATAGGGCAAATGCAGCTTTCAAGACAAAATTGCACTTCATACTAGAATGCAAAACCATTTACAGAGAAACATCTTCAAGAAGAACAATTTCACCAGCAAAAGAAAAGTTTTGTCAATATAATAACGTATTTGCTAATGGCTTCTGCCAAAACAACTAAAACAGTCAGCGTTAGAACCTCTTCACTATCCTGTCCAGTACAGCTGTGCTGACAGAAGCCTGTTGTATAGAAAACAGCCTCCTGCTCAGTTCCAAAAAGTTTGTCAACCAGCTGAATTTTACAGAAGCCTCTTTTGAATAGACTTGTTTCAGCCTATTCTAATTTTGCATGCAGTAGAGAAAAAATATATAAACCCACCAGCAACAGGAATGTGCTTTAAGTAGGAAAATTAACCTTTGGTTCTGCATCTTCACACAGCATAACTACATTAATCCTGTAAAAAGAGGTATCTTGAAGTTTGGTTTTATGGTAAAACAGCCTAAAAATGCAGCTTTGTAGTACTTACATTTCAGTCACTCTAGAATTGAATAGACATTTTTGTGTATAATACAGGTTAAAAAACATTGTTGCATCACCACTAGAAAAGCATAAACACTCCAAACTCAAGTCCATTTTGTTTCTCCTCCAATTAAGAGCTAACAAGCTTAACTGCTCTGCAACAAACCTCAGTCAAATCTTGCTTGTTCACGTTTTACTCTGCAACCTCCTGGCAACTCATGTTGTCCAAAGGGGCTGTAAAAGTGTATTTAAAGGGGCTGAAGCACAGAGCAGCACGGAAATATGAAAACAAATGGAGACTCAAGATCAGTTAGCTGCATATTCTCTCTCCAGAAACAGAGAAAGATAGATGACAAGATGAAGAGGATAAACCTAATACTACTCTTGAGTACTACCCAGGTTCCAACAATTTACAGCTGATAGTCTTCCTGACTAAGTAGATAAAGTTAATCGAAGTTTCCCAAATCAACTGCTTAGGGGTAAGATACACAGAAAACCTTTGCAATTTTCATGTACTTTAGGTAGGCAGACACGTCAAACTTACCTAATCACAACATAAGCAAAAAAAAACTCCAAAAAGAAAACGGAGTATTACGAAAAACATTAAAATATTTTTAACACAGAGTCCCAAAAAAATCAAATCCTATTAATCAGGCTTTCAAAACATATGGTTCTTAAAAAGAAATATGAAAAATATGTGAACAATAAAACCAGAAGTAATTCAAAGTAGTACCATTATTTGTCATCTTTTTGCAAGTCTGATTAGCAGCAGAGTCATTGTTTCCCAGTCATCATCACAATCATAAGAATTTTTTTTTCAGTAAAAGTAGATATCAACACAAAATAACCCAATTCTTTATTAAGAAAAAACACCAAATACATTACTAATCTCAGTAAAGAGAAAAAATAACCCTGGGTCTAATAGACCTATTTAATGCTTTTCGTTTTTGTCTAGAAAAGCATGAAGTAAACACTTCCTTGCAGCTTTGATACAAAACAGCTGGAAAGACTTAGGAGGTCTTCAAAAGCAGCAGAAATTAAGATCAAGTCCTTTATACACCATCAGAAGGTACACCCTGTTTGTGTAGGTGTGTTTCAGTAGAATAGTAATTGGCACCATGAGCTAATAGAAATTAAAAGCTCCCACTGGTCCTCCTAATTTAATTCTGAATAAAGCAATCAACTCTGTAAGGCTGTAACAGTATTTGCTTTATTTTATATATAAATAACATTTACAAAAATTAAATTTCACTTGTTTAGGATTGCAGTTTATACTCCATATACTGAGTACTTTACCCTGGGATGAAATACTGGCCACAAAGTGCCAATCCTAAGGCAGCAGACTGTTTTGGAATGGGTCTTTTGCCAAGCACAAGGAGCGTGGGCACTTCACAGGTTACCTTCTACAAGACAGAGTAAAGGAGAGGCACAAAACTATCTAAACACTTATTGCCAAAATGAAGAAAGTCCTTAAAACATTATACTTAAGGGCTATTTTCAGAAGCATCGGCTATAGTGCTGCCTCACTTCAAATCAATGGACATTTATTTCCAGAATTTCCTCCCTAAATTTTAGCATGTACACAAATTATCTTTTGATCCTAAAAAAGTACTGAGAGTAAATCAACACTACATACTGCTACACCATGAAAAATGGCTCAACCAGTTAGGCCACAAAAGCAGTGCAGCTATAACACTTGAGGTCCAATTTACTATGCTGGTATAGAGTGAGCTCGTTTTTGTTTCTACACAACAATTTTAAGTGATGTAAATGTACTCTGACTGGCCTCAAAAGTTCCCTTTGTAAAGGAAAGAAACTACATAAACAGATCAAAGTATTCTCTCAGGGAATTTACCAGCAGAACTATGCACCACCTAAAACCACCACTGATACATCAATGCTGCATGACTGCTTTCTTTCTTACAAACAAGAATTGTTTCTTCATTCACAGGAACAAGTGACTTCTTTTTTTTCTAAGTTGTAGTGAAAAAATATTTTTTTGACATCACTGAAGTAGTATTTGGATATATGCATTTCTGCCAATTAACTTCTGCACATAAGCAAGCACTTTGCTTCTAAAGACACTGAAGTTTTCTAGTTTGATGGCTCAGCCCAAAGGAAAAATTGACACAACTTAAATACCCAAATGGCACAGCACTAGTTTTCAGGCCAAGGCACAAATCTTGAAAAAGAAATTAGGTATCTTGAACTTATGAGAGAATACAAAACCCTACCTCTTCCACATTAAGTTTTTTAAATATTAAATTGTAGAAATTCTGCTTGCAAACACTGTATAATACAAATAGAGATTAAAACTGTCTCATCAGTTTCTTTAGTTGCTTTATTCATATGGTGAAGGTGGGAAGAAAGGAACCTTAGTTTGAAAAACTGTCCTACTGCCTGGAAGCATAAGGGGAACCAGTTACTTGGCTTTGATTTACACCAAGCAAACTTTCAGTCATAACAATTAACTTCTTTATGAGGCTATGACTTTACAATATCTAACACTTGTGCTATACAAGTTAAAACTGTTCCCAGTTCTTGCAGAATATTTAGAACTAATATAGTCCTAAAAGTCTCAGTCCATTTGCTCATATATTGATGGTCACCTCAGGTATCAGAGTAATTACACATGAGATGCATAGTAAACTCTTAGAGCTCCTGCTGTATGCCATAAAGCTGGTTCTTTACTGCACGAGGAACCAGTTACCAACCTGCACCAATATGCAGTTTACACTGAGAATTACAAAGCAGCATATTGGTGCAGGGCAGAGAAGCAACAAAGTATTCAATATCCATATCATTTTTATTTGGTATGCTGCACAAATGTAATGTAGTTCCTATTACCTGAATCTCTGAAAAGAGAGACAATCCACTTCTCCAACTGTCAGGTCTGAATTCTTATTTTAATTACTATATCCCAAAATTTTCTTGAGATTTTCTTTTCTTAACATACTCATTCTTTGAATTCCAAGTAGCATTTTGGCTAAATCTATGCATTAAGCAAAGGTTTTTTGATGCTTTCACATACTATCAGAATCTTTAAGAACTGCTGTGTGAAAATGTACAGAATGCTTTAGGAAGAGATGGTTAGATGGCCAACCATAGTACTTCCTTCTGATCACAGCAGCATTTTTTTTAAGAAAAAACCTGATGTTCCAAGCTACCTTTCATATACAACGTTTTTTAGTTATAGATGGTTCTTCTGTCAACCCTCTTCAGTTTTCCACTTAGTTTTTGAAATGTGGTACCTAGAAGTAGGCTTCACCTTCCAACCTTACCAATGTGGAGCAGGGTAGAGAAACAATCCTTTAGGCCATATTCATCTTTATATTATCCAGTATGACACTAATCCTTCATATCACCACTGACTCCTGTTCAACTCTGATCATTCTCCATCCTTACAATCAAGTCTTCCTTCTAACCCAGTTTTTGCCGTACTATATTAAAATTACTTGATTATTTTTGATTAAGCACAATATATTGTATTTGTTCCAATCTTTAATTCTACCCTTCCTCTTTTATTTATGTAAAAAATTTGGTAAAGGTAATTTTTAATTCTAATCCTGCTGTATAAGTTGACTCCCTTCAGCTTTGTGGGCTTTCAGAGCTGCACAGAACTCTCAGGCCACTGAAAATGGACCTTTTACATCGGGACTTCATCACATGACTGTGCACGGGGCTGTGATGACACAGAGACTGTTAGGAAGGGTTCCAATTCCAGGCTTCAGTAAGAAAAACTAAGCAGAGGCCAGCCCTTCATGACTCTTCTGAGATTTAGCCAGACGCCCAGAAAATATTCTAAAGGACAGTATAAGGCTGTAAGGGAAGTGATGTCTTCTACCTGTAAATCAGCTCCATGTTCTTCCTGCCCCTCAAATCAAAACTCCATAAGCCCCCAGTAGCACATGATGGCATCAGAATTTTGGGCTCATCCACACCATAATCCATCACCTATATTAAGAAAAAAAAAAAAATCCAGCAGCATGAGTTCTGAAGCATTTTCTTCCATTCAATCGTGAAGTATCTATAGTAAGCTGTGAGGGAGCTTCTGATCCCTCTTGAACCAAGTGCTTTTTATTTCTTGTACATCATATTTTCCTAGCTTTTCTATGAAAGCATTACTCAAAAGTGTCAAAAACTTTACTACAGTCAAAATATATAGCACAAGTTTTATTATCCTTATATAGACAACTGATTATATTGTCTTAAAAATAATCTGTGTATCTGCTAATTAACTTGTCAAAAAATGGTCTCGGACCATTTTATCTCTAGACGCTGATTAACTTCTCTTAACTGCCCATGCAGATAACTTCAAGCTATCAAAAAATGGCAGATCAACTCTTTAACATCTTTAATCTATCCATCTTCCAACTGCATAATGCAAAAACTAAGAGATTATAGAAGCTCGATTTTCTTTTCTAACGCTGGAAGGCTCTATTTTTATCAACTTAAGCTCAGGAAGAAGCTTCATATTTCTCCCCTCCAAATGCTTTATTTGTGAGTACATAAGTTCATACCTCAAGGCTTGCAAACCTGTGATTTTTGTGTTTGCTTACGAGCTGTATAATGTTCACAATTTTCCAGACCTCCCTCCTTATTCTTAAAATACATTAAGAACTACAGGAAACACGATACTCAGTTTGTTCTGACAATGTCTCTTTTGCATATCAGACAATGCATTATTTTCCATTAGTAGAAAACAATACATTTATTGAAAAATTCTCCATAAACATTTTTACTGCGTACTGGTACTACAATACTCAATACTCATTTTTGCATTTTCCATATTCCTCAATTAACACATTCTCCAAATTTTTGCTGCTTTTAATATACTTAAAAGTCAGTTATAACCGTACTTATCAGTTAATTCTCCTAATTTCCAATTCATTCTGCACATCATCCTGCTTGAATTGGCTATTTGACTCAACCAGACATTTTGCAAGGCAGGTGTTATTTTTAACCTTCTTTTTCATTTTTTAATTTTCTTTCCTCCAAATTGTTGTGCCTAGTTTTATGCTCAGCTTTCCTTTTTGTAATCACCAAAAAAAAAAAAAAGGGAAAAAACACACAAAATCTTTTTTAGCAATTTTGGATCACAAATTTAAATAACTGTTGAACAGATTAATGCTCAATATAGGTGCTATTATTTAGTTACAACTACAACCATTGCTGGAGTCAGCTTCTGAATACAACTTGATTTTTTATTAGTATGCTATCAACAAATAATTTACACCATCAAGAAACTATTTTGCCCAATGATTTTTTTAAACTGAAAGTATCGCTTTTTTGGCAGGTAATCTATCTGTTTGTATCAGATATCCAGACTTAAGTCATATAGAAGCCACCAAAACATCAACCATCAGGGGAATGAGTGGGCATGAAGACACACACACACACACACACTCAAAGTTACGTATGATTTTATGGGCTGGAAACACTTGGTAAGAGGGAGTCTAAAAACTCTACCTAATCCAGGCAATTCCACATCTTACCATAGTTAGTTCACAAATTAAAGGATCTGAAGAACACTTTGGCTAGCCTTTGCCCAGCAAAACACATTGCGGTTGTCTTTTCTTTCCTGTTGTGAAAATACTAGAGACAAAGTAGGATATGCATCAAAACTATAACATTACATCTTCTCATGGGAAGCCACTACAAATTATCTGTACAAAACAAGATATTGGGAAGTACCAAATGCTTGTTCTTTTAAGTCATTACTAAACCTTATGGGTGGAGTGAAGAACTATTTACCTTCTCATAGGTTAAGCAGAACCACTCAAAAAACACAGAGAACTTACTGTTTTGAAATGTGTTTATGTATATTTACAACTTTACGTACATTAAATAAAAGCTATACATACAAAAATTCCAGATTCAGACACATAGAAAATTCAGGTGACCCACAACACTTCTATAAAACTTTTGTTACTTGTTCCACCTAATTTTTGCCTTTTTAGCAACATACTGTTTGCCAACAAACAAACAGCGTCGTGTAGTCAAAGTGTATGTCAATCCAAAGTTAATCTTAAGTTTTGTGGGGTAGAGAGTGCAAATCCTCAAGAAATATAAACTGTTACAGTAACACAAAGTTAACGAAAATATCAATTCCAAAAACTTATCTTCATAGTTACTTTTGGTTGAAACAAAGTATATTTTCATGGCAGATTTTGTACAATTATGGCTATGTGTAATGACAGATCCCAAAGCGTCATGATCAGTGGCACAGGGTC
>WEKY01056022.1:0-10903 GCA_013390045.1 Picathartes gymnocephalus
AATAAGTTGCTGTGCTGAGTTTTGGAGTCAGCACTATTGGCAGGAGAAATGGTCATGAAAAATCTTACATTCAACTGTTTTGCAATGCCAGTGTGCAAGCCACACCACAGCTCATAGGTATAAGGTCAAACAGAGTTTGCAGTTTCATGTCTTTTGCAATGTTAGTGCTATCAGTGCATCAACTAAGAGTCTTCTTAGATCACAAACTTCTTCCTACACTGTTTGAATCCCACCTTTTCTTTTCATTTTAGTTCCTTCTATCCCAAAATATACAAGTTGGTCAGCATGGCAGAAGTAGACAGTCTGGTTTACCCAAAGGTCAAGCTATCTATAGCAAATATTAAGTGATACAGGGACCAGCCCTTTACCCAACACACCCGTTCAGTCTTTTCACTCAGTCACATGGAGTTCAAATTTGCAATGATGTAAGAAAGGCACATATTCAGACAAAAAATACTTTCAGCATCACATCATTTCTCACGGAGTCCTATTGCATGCTGATATTTGCAACTGTCTTGCTTTTGCCAGCTGAGGCTTTTTTTAACTCCAGATCTTAACATGTATCCAAGGAAAGATATTTTTACTGCTCATATTTTCAGAAGACTGATTAGTTTTCCAGAGCCCTTATTAGAAAAAGTACACTCCAACATGGAGAAGAATCAAGATGCTCAGATATATAACTGTTCTCTTAAACACCAGGTAATGCTTTACTCCTCTTCGTTAAAACAAAGGGACAGAATTAATTCTCTTTAGTATTCATAAGGCTAATGACTAATAATACACAGAACTGAAGACTCAGTGGAAAGCAGAGAATCTGGGACATGATCATGAACTAAGAGATTTTGGATTTGTGGAAAACTTACTGGAAAAGCTAAAGTCCTCCATGAAAAGAAGAAGAAAAAGAAAGAAACGTTGCTAACTTCAACTGGTTCTGGAAACCATGGCAGCAAAATGCCCACCTTCAAAAAGTGATTTTTAACCCCCGGTCGAGTAACAGCTCATTCGGAAAGCTACCTGGAGGTCATAAAACTTGACTGGACTTTGACTTGTGTGACTCCTGCAATTCAGATAAGCTACCTGGTTTACAAAGGAGGTAAAGGAGGACCTCTCCTCCTCGTAAAGGGAGGTCACAGCCGTGAGTACTTTTATCATCTATCAATGCGTTAAGGGAGCTCCAGCAACATCTGACTTTGTCAGCTATTTAGGAATTTCAAGCAGTCAAATTAGTGCAAACTGTTCTACTAAAAGCAAGGAAAGCAGGGGGAAAGAAAAGAAATAGCAAAACTTCTAAAGAATTGGCACAAGGAAACATTATGTAAAAAGAGGTGGAGTAAGAATAAAACCAGAAACTAGTAGACAATAAAAAATGGACTCAAATCCAATCCTTATGTTTTTATTCAGGCCAAGCTCTCACTGAAAGCAGCAAAATCTTTGCCTGAGAACCTCAGATGCATGAGAGATAAGATTTCTAGTTTTAATGAAGGGCTGGAAAGACCTTCACCTAAAAGAGATAATATACTGCCTCTAAGTAACGTCATCAGCTGCAAGGTAAGCTCTCAGCAAACCTCAACATGAAAGGCAGAGCAGCTTGAATACAGGCCTGTTAGGGGGAAATAAAGAACCCTCCCCCTAAAAATTTCACTCTCTGGGAGTTTCCAGGTAATTGGTTTGTGGTATCTACCATATGACACTCCTCCCACACTAACTGGGAGATTACGGCACAGGTGCAGCAAGCTGGTGTTCCTTGAGCGGTTTTGTATCAAGAACATGACTCTTTCATTCAATGGCAGCTTCACATAAACTTAAAATCCATCCTCATTATTTGAAAATTTAAAAAAACCCAAAAAGTATCTTTTAAAATGTTGTTATAGTAATAGGATCTACAAGGTTATTTTCCTTATGCATACATATATATCCTAAACATACATATAATACTATTCCTAATGTTTGTGAAATAAATAAAATACACCAGAGCACAAAGCCATTATATTAAAAAAGGTACAGTGCAGTATCTGTCCAGCTGTAATGCAGGATTTGTCTCTTTAAACCAAACAGCTTTGGGCTAGAAAATATTTGAGATTAATACACTGTTTTATGTGTAGCTAAAATAAAAATAATATTTTTTTCTTTATAATTCTATCCTTTTTCTCACTAATTTAGGCTTTGGACAGCAATACGTATTATATATCAAAGGACACACGAATGAAAGAGAACAGGTACATTTACAGTCTTTCATCACAAACTGATGCTGCAGGTACTCCTCGAGATCTGCAGGTCTGTAGTTGCATAAATTATTGGTAACTACTGAAAACCCACTCAAAGCAAAAGTAGCAAAATGCATAGCAGTAAAAAGAGAATCCAGAACATCAGACTTAATTTATATATTTTGTTCAGATCTCAGCAAGATTTGTAACAGCACATTGGAAAATACCTGTTCATGTTCAATATGCAAGTTTGAAACAAGACATAAAATCTAGGAGTAGAGGTTGGTGATTTAAAGAGCAATTAAATATTTATTTTCTCACACAGCTGAAGGAAGAAGAAACGTTTTCATTGTTCTGATTTAAATTCCCAGTTAATCTGAAAATATCTTTTAGTTTGGAAAATAAAAAAAAGAAAAATGAATTATATGTCCTTCATTATTTATAAGCATCATCTTACCTTATATCTCTTGGTGAGTTCTGTTTCTAGATGACTTTGGCAGGTATGTTAATTCAGAATTAGTTTCAGCAATATGTGCCATTACATCTGCTCTTTAAAATAAACTGCTTTCTCTCTTTCCATCAGACAAAGTATGTGGCCTAAAAGAGCTGCAGTGTCTCTGCTCAAGAGATTTCACGGACACTCAGAGGCTTTCTTTCTACTGTATGAAAGTTAAATCTGAGTAAGGAAGGCATTTTTCCTGTCCCGGAAATCAGCATAACCAAAACCAATGCTGAGCTAATGAGAAATGTTTCTTCCATGTGTTCAGTTTGGCAGACACCGCAAGTCATATCAAGGAAACACGTGATGTTTATAAATACAATATGGCTTATGTTGTCATAACCTCTCAATGACAAAAAGAGCATTAGAAAAAGCAGACAGCAAAACAGCAGGAGAAATGAGATTTGTATCATTTGGAAGGTCTCTATCAGATAATAGAGGTATTAGCAACTGCCTTTTCGGTTTGGCTTTTTTTTTCTTCTTTCTTCCCAAAAGGAAACAAAGTTTTATAGTAATTGGATCAGTAAGGTAAACACATGGCAATTACATAAATGCTGTCCTATCAGCATCCTAGCACTAAAATTCATTCACCCAATTTATTGCTTGAATTATTTTCCAATAAATACTTTTGTTCTAAATACCTCTACGTAGTGCAAAGAGCTTTTATTCTTTTAGCTGTGGTATGCAATGTAAAGATAGAACTGTGGCAACATTTGCAACTTTTATGTTTATTGATGTTAAGATCATAAGCTATCCAATGACAAGAAGTTAAAGAAGCTGAATGTATGTTTACAGGTATCTTAAGAACACAGAAGAATTATTGTGCTTTTATTGTTTCTCTGTCTTTCCTGCAAAGCAGCACTGAATTTCAGCCTCCTTGGAAGTCTTAAATTCTTGGGCAGTTGTTTGAGAGTTTTTAGCACTTGTAGGGTATTTTTAAGTTCACACATTGCATCTAGCTCTAGAGAGTTAAAATATTAGCAGCCTGCTAATCAGTCACTTTCAGGGGAAAAATGAAAAGTTGGTGGTGTGCACTTTCAATAATAAAAGCTATTTAGCACAAGTTTACCCAACTTACCAAATGTCTGTCTCATTTTCCTATACAACTCATTTTAACTCCTCTCCTCTCACCCTGGCAGCCAAAATCCCCACTGCTGTCAGGAACATTATCATCTTTTTGCCACTCTAACTCCCATAAAACGTGGAGTTTCCAGGTACCCTGCACTGCCCCAACTCAGCTCTGACTCAACTTGCCCTAATTGCTCTTTCTTGGAGAAACAGTCTCTAAAAAAATCCAAAACACCTCAAAGCATACCTCAAATACAACAACAGCCACAACAAGCATTCTTTGGATATTTTGACCTCACCCAGCACAGATCTTATGCAAGTCAGAGAATTAAGCAAAACCATGGTAGGTCTAGGACACTTCAAAATAAAGTGTACCTCACAGACTTCAGGGCAGGTGGATGGGAATAAAAAGACTGCCAAGCAAAATAGCGACGCGTTTCTTATGAAGTAAAAACTACCTCCCAGTTCTCAAAATTGGCTGGTAGGTGAAGCCCAAAACAAACCACCGCATAAGCCAACATTATTAGTATCAAGCTGTGCCACCAGAAACACTGACTAGTTTCTATAACAGAAGGGGGAGATTGTAAGTTAAGTTCCTCTAGCCTTTAGCCACTCCAGAAAAGGAGGGTGTAGAAAATGAGGATAGAAAATATGAATGAGGATAGAAAATATGCTGTGCACATTCAGTGGGGGAATTACTTCAGGTAAACAGCCCAGGAGGGAAGGAGCTGTGTGACACTTGAAAAGAAGCTCAATTCACTCAGCAGCATATAAAAAACCCCACAGTCAGTTCTTTACTGTCATGTCCTGGCATTCAGTCCATACACCATGGCTGACTGAGTGCCAGCCTGGGCCCTTCCCCTTCCTACCTGTGCAAATACAAATGGTAATTCTAAGGGCACAGAGCAGCATGGCTGTGTACACACATTTACACTGGAATTTACAACAATACCAGGAGGAATAAATATACCATCTAAGCATTTATTTATAAGGCAGTATTTTGTCCAAAGAAAGTACTGTTGTACAGAGAGCTAGAAAGTGCTGATAAATAATACAAGCTCAGGTGAAGGAATAAATGAATGAAAAGCAGCAATGTGAAGATATAGTTTTCAAAAAAAACCCCAGCTGTTGCAGATTAACAGTGCACTTTTTGGGAAAGGAAAAATAAAAAATGAAGAGTACAAGCACAAATATTCAGTGAGACACCACTATGTGGCTACTTCTTGCTTAGCAGCATTCAACATGGCAGACCTGTCAAAAAGATCATGCTCTTTGAGATGCAAGTGGCCAATACCAGTAAGCAAGTGAGGCACTCAGAATTCTGGATTTCAAGAAAATCTTTCCTTTGACCCTCAGCTAATTCCCTTTTCTCAAACACAACCCACTCAGAAGAAAGCATGAAACAAAGAAGAGCAGGAAAATTAGAATTAATGGACACGAAAGCTGAACAGTTCAGAAGAAGATCTCAAAGGTACAGATCCCACATTCTTCTTGCACATTCTGAGTCTTCTTGTCCATACGGATAATACTTGATACTTCAAGTATTACTGCCAACTCTTATACAGGTCTTACATCTGTTTGGTAGTTAAAACAGGTGCTCAAACTGGCAGCTAGCATTACTTTTTTAGATTACATTGGGCCAGTTACATGGAAATTATTATAAAGCACATGAATAGAAGCCTGGATATCATCAAACCCAGGGATAAACATTCGAAACAGACAAGAAGACAAACAGTAGAAAAATCTGTAAAGGCAAAACTTTCCCAATCATCAAGAAAATAAAGCTTTAACTCACAGATGACAGGAGACACAACCACACTCAGAGTATCACCATGGAAAAATATACTTACAATGACTAATTAATGATATTCTAAATACTGTTTTTCAGCAGTCTGACAATCAGCTGCTCTTCTGTAGGTGTTTTGAAACAGTTAAATATGATGCCAAGCACACACTGCCTACTTCCCACTGTAGTGAATTTAGCACTCATATATCATATGAAATTGATGAACATCAATTTGCCTAATACTAAGATTTGCAAACATAAAAGGAGAGATAAGAAGCAAAGGTTTTTCTACAATCCTATGGGTACTCTGCAATACCAGTACATAAATGTGCATGTTTTTCACTTAGAACCCTCACACTTCCCCCTCCTTTACTCTGGTTTGCTAAGGAAAAAGGGATAAATAATCCATCTGGTTATTGGTGGTTTTTTTCTGCTGAACTAATAACCTGTGAATCCCCAGGCAGATGTCAACCAGATTTAACCAGTGAGTAGAAACTGTAAGACTACTATGTTCCTATAAATTTTGCCAAATTAGAGATTTGACGAAGATCCTACTGCACTTCTGCCAAAGAGAGGAGGAACAGTTGCAGTGTGGGTTTCAGCTTTTTAGACTCCAGAGAATGAACACTGGACAGCGTTATTACTTTGGGAAAAGCCTCAGTTAGGACCTAAGTGTGGCTGCATAAGTAAGAACCCAACCAAAAGACACACATCCTTAGAAAAACAGGTTTCAGTATTTCTGGAGCTCAAGAAATCACTCGTTTCCATGCTCATAACTTTGAAGTGCAGAAGTTCACATAGATCAAAGAGAAGACTTTTTGCATGTTTCTCCACAAAGCCCCTATGAACATCCTGGCTCTGACTTCACCTCTCAGACCAGAAAGACAAGAAATCTGTCAGTGCAAAGCAAAACCCAAATGAGAAAATAGCTCTTTTGCTGGATGCACAGAAAGTCAAAATGGCGTCTTTGTGTTTCTGTAAAGTGAAATACAATATTCTGCCATGAAAACACCACCTCTGCAAAGGTCATCGTGTCATCATTTTTTTTTAGTTATGGGCAAAAGGTGCTAACTCAGACACAATCAGGAGATGTTGAGTATGCATATCTGTTGTACAACATAGGATTTTAAGATAAGCAATTCAAATAATTGCAGTTTTTGCACAGAGGCAGCACCTGCGTTCAAAACAACTCTTCTAGGCAGCAAATGCCTGGAAGAGAGCCAAAGAAGTAATTTTTACTGTCAGATGTATGTAGTTAACTACAATAGTACCACCAAACAGGCCTAGAACACACAAATAAAGCCACAGTATATACCTTCAGCATCCACTGTACATGGAACAAGAACAGTATAGCATAATTTATAAAGCCACAGTTACAAGAATTAATGTCAAAATGCACAGTGACAGTACGTCATGCCTTTGAATATGAATGAGGTGTATCAGATACATCCAGTTAGTTCCACAGGAATATACTAGAACTGAAGAATTTCAGGATGTTACAGAATACACAAAAAACTACCACATCTTCCCTTTGAAGAACATCCATTTCCTTTCTCACGTTGTGTGTGCAGCAGTGTGAAAAATCCAGTAGTTAGATTTCTGACCTATCCGAAGGACCATTTTATAACTGAAGTGCATAAATTAGAGGTGGTTGAGAATAGTGCCTGTAAACAAACTATTCCAATATTTCTAACATATTCTGGCCTTAAACTGTTGAAACCTAAGAAGTACTTACACAAAGCATTAGTAATAAAGCAGCGAGGCATGCTCAGAATTGATAATGAAACCAAGTCGCAAACGTACAGTTAAGGAAATCACTTCACAGGAAACTTTCTGCACAGTTGAGTCAGCTTTGGAACGCACATAAAAGCCACAAAGCAGGTAGGACAGTAGTGGCATTCTCTTCTGGCCCCATGCAGTTAATTTGGTTGTACTGTTTCCTGCAGGCAGACCTAGGATGGGTGGGGAGGAGATGAGGTTGTGTAATTTCACCACCACCACCACCCTCTACTGCAACACCAGCTGCAGGTAACATGGTGGAAGAGGTGCCCCACAGCTGCATCTCCTGCCCTCTTGGCATCAAGGTGGGAGGTAACAGTGCAGCAAAATACAGGCAGTGAGAGAGAGACAGCAAATGTTTCAAATGCGTTCTCTGTAGTTTCCCAATATAAAATGTTCACCTGAAAACACTTATCCTTTTTCAGTGCAGGTAGAAAATTTTAGAAAAAGACAAAATAATTTTCACCCCCAATGGGTATTTATCAGAATTTCCTATTCAAAATCATCATTTACAAAGAGTTTCAGCAGACTTCAAGTGAGGTACATCTGCTCACCCACTGGAAACCAATCCCTGCTGAAACTTTGCTGGAGTGTACTAACACCATAACTGTAAAAGGTTTGGAAATACAGAATAGGAAGCTGTAAAAACTCAAGAGTACTGTCTGTGTCACAAAATAGAGAATTAAAGGCTATGTTTTGCTTCACATGCTTTATTGCATTTAAGCAAGATTAAAAAAAAAAAGTTAATGCCCAGGGCAAATAATTGGAAAAAGAAAAGCAGTTAAAACACATTACAACAAGCACTATTTATTCCCTTTTCTTTTTATGTGTCATATATAGACCCCTGATTTTCTGAATTGCCGTGTACATATTATGTTTCATAGTTTTAACATTTAGCATAAAAGCTGGAGGAAAAAATATTATAAATGCAGCACTAGTACTTACCCTTATATCTCCATTTACAGCTCTGGAAGTGTGATTAAATGCGTGTGCAGGGTCTTTGTTGTAAACTTTAAGAAAAGATCGGTCTTGAATATTTCTGGAATTAAAAGAATCAGCAACGACAACAGATTAAAGCAGTTTTATTTACTTTGTTGCCTGAAAGTTTCAGGTACAGACAAACATAGTAGGTCTGCAGTCGATCTATAAGAACAACATAAATGCCATAACTAAGACACACACACAAACAAACAAAAGCCTACTTTGATTCTCTTTCCCATGGGAAGTATCATTCTTTCACGAGAACTCAACACTATCTAATTTTTATGGGTGTGGAGTTTCTTTCAAGATCCTGCCATAGAGTGAAAACACTTTGAAGACAATAGAACTTCAACATTTACACAGCACTCAGAAAGGATTTAGTTAATATTTACATGTTTTATTGTGCACTCAGCCCACATAAATTTTTGCTATTCTAAAAAGCTAGAATATCAAAAGAAAAGAAGTCTTTCTAACTGTAATTATTCTTGAGGAAATTCTAATTATCAGCTTGTTCACAAAGCTAAAAAATTCTGCAAAAGCTAAAAATTCAGTAGTAGATAAATTCTTCCTCTAAACTTCATCTATAATAAAGGCAATTTTTAAAGGGAAAAAAATAAGTATTGCAGAAACAAATTAGCAAAAGTTTTGATGAAAGCCTACACAGAAATAGTTTAGATGAAAAGCCCTACAAGAATACTTTTGTTTTATTTAGACTCTACACTTTGTCATTGATTAGTTCATTCTTTAACTACTACATTTAGGAAAGAGATGACAGTTTTCTATTTTGTTTCAAGACCTACCTTCCAGTAATTTCATAGCTCTGACACTTGCTCTGAGCTCTGCTGATTTCTGGTTCACATTTAACCAGTAGCAAAGCCTCCAATCTGTGCTCACATCCTTTCAAAGCTGTGATTCCTTTCATTTCCCTGTAGTGATCTCTAGAGAATTTACTTACACATGTGACTGAATTCCTTTCCTCCAGGTGCAGCTACAAGTCTAGTGAACTGATCTTAATCACTTGGATTATAATTTATAAATGAAAGGAAGGATTGTTGGGCAGGTCCAATTTCTTTCTTACAATGTCATATTACAATCAGTGATTGCTTTGAATGGGTAGCTAGTTAGAACTTGTGTTGCTGTTGTAGATGTCAAGTAGTTATTAAAGAAACCCCACAGCTTAAGAGACAGATAAGTGTCTTGTGTTTAAGAACTGGAGAGCTGATGAGAAGTTTAGTATTTATGACTGTTTACTTGTAGACTGAATAGGAAAATAGCTACCTTGCAGCAAGTTCAAGTTCTTCAATTATTTATGGTAACAAACTGTTTTCCACCTTGCAAATGTGACCCTTTTGCTTTGACACCCGCACTGGGGAGTCTCAGTTACCACTGTCTGCCTTGCGCTTAGGACACTGTTCTTCTCAATACATAGCAAGCTCTCTCATCTTCCACTCGAGAAATGGCATATTATTCATTTAAATACATTTTATCTGCTGTCTTTTCTGTCTGATGGCTATGAGATGGTACCTCAAACAACTGGAATTTTTTGAAAAGCATTTTCCATTAATATTTCTTGTAGAAACATGACACTTTAAAGTAAAACATTGCTGCAAGGCAAAGCACCAAAATACTAGGCATTTGATCTCTGATATGAATGTATTTCACCTCAAGTTGCTATTCTAAGATAAACATTACTGATAATAGGTATGTATTACTGCACTTTTATTATTACTATAATTTGCATTACTGTAGCTCCCAGATGCCCTTGGCATGTTCAAAGGCCTCACGGATCTGCGTGCTGTGTAAACACCCCAGGAAGACAACTCTTCACCAGCTCACAAGGTGAATAGGAGTCACAGAAGACAATAGAATAGCTGCAGGAAGATAAGGGAACAAAAAGAACTCAGAAGATCATTGTCTCTCCAGCCAGAGGAGCAATAAACAAGTCCTGGAACCACTGGCATGCTCTGAGGAGGCAGTGCAACACTGAGGCTGGGAAGGAGACCAAGGCAGTGGCTTTGCAGATGTCTGTGGAGGGCACCTTCCAAGCATGCTAGAGGGCTGCCTGAGAGAGCAGGAAGGCACTTGTTTGAAAATTAAAGATGTAGAATTCAAGCTGGCATTATTCACCAAGTGGAAGCAGATGGCACTTGGTACTCAACAAGAAATGAAAAGTAGCACTGAAGTGGGCTTGGAGGATGCCTCATAATGAAGACAAGTGGCTTAATGAGACGGAGAAGATACAGTCAGAGGACAAGTGAAAAATAAATGCATGTGGAACAGTCTGCTTATCAAACTAGGAGAACGATCTTTGTTGCTTCATTTGAATGGGTAAGAGCAAGCAAGATTACCTATTACCTGTGCCAACTGCCATGAAAAGATGATTACAGAAGCTGCTGTTAAAAAACTGAAGCATTACATGAGTGTTTTTTCTCCGTGTGATAGGAAAGAAAAGGCTGTACAATAGGGATGTTCTGGAGCAAAAATCTGAAGTCTACACTGGATCCAGAACCCTGAATCACTTTAAGAAAAAGACTGAACTTAAGTAGAAAGACAGGGCTTTGTCCCCAGCAGTAAAAAAGAAAAAAA
>WEKY01056030.1:4883-18226 GCA_013390045.1 Picathartes gymnocephalus
AAAAAAAAAAGCTCAGAGGACTTTTCAGGGATTGCAGCTGAAACACCAACACCTTCTTGAGGCACCTCCACGTCAAAGGGAAGTGGAGGTTAATGTGCATTTTCGGCACAGTTAGAGCTTTGGGTCATTCAGGGGTGGGGATGGATGTCCCAGCATCAGGAACCTCGGCTGCTCCTGCTGCCCCCGAGTGCACAAACGCGGGGCTGACCCTGCCCTGCCCTGGCAGCCCCCAGGCTCTGCAATTACCGCACGTTTCAGCTCCCACCAGGGTCATTCACTCTCCCCGGGCTCCCTTTCTGCTGCCCTCTCTGCACAAGCACCCCACAGAACCCCCAAATCCATCACCCAGAGCAGCCCCCACCGAGGCAGCGCAGGGCCCAACCCACCACCCAACACCTGCCACTTCCCAGCACCTTCCAAAAAAAGCATTTGTGGCATCCTGGCTTCCCCTTCCTGCTGCGAAATGTGGTTTTATCCACGCCGCCTCGGCTTTTAGCGGGAGAGATTTCTGCGGAGGGGCTGTGGCTGTTCAGGCAGCCAAAGCCGCCAGATGTCCGCGAGAGAAGGATGGAAAAGGAGCAAGTGTTTGATCCTTCGAGTGGATAAAACGGCCCTTGGTGCTCGGAGAAAAAAAAGCAACAACCCACAGGACAAAAGCAGGGCTGAGGGATGGGCAGAAGAAAGCGGTGCAATCTTTCTTTGGTCAGTAAACAAACCTGCAGAGAATGGGCTCGCAGTGTGTTGACAACGTTCTGGCAGTTCATTAATCCCAGCAAAATCTCTCCAAAGCCACTGATGCATGGATTCCATTTTCAAATTTCTCATTAGTTCCTCTTTATGGATTAAATGCTGATGTTCACGAGTGAATGCACACAGCTTCAGCTGATGGATGTAATTGGGTTGTAATGGATTTTAGCTGCTGTTCCTCCTGATCTGGCCAATTTGAAATGCAGCATCAATGTATTCTGCCCATCTCTCTGTAGGGAATGAGAAATTGAAACCTACAAGATGAGATTTATCAACTTCCATAAAGTTCTCTCCAACCATCATAAAACTGTTAAACTCCTCATTATCATTCCAGCACAGCGATATCCCCAACTCTGCTTGGGCAGTCCAAATATTAAAGTGCATTTGAAGTAAGCAGAGTTGATCCCTCAATATTCTGCATGTCCTCAACATTGATTTAGGTGCTGTAAATATCCCCAACCCTGAATGACACGAGCACAGCAAAAAAAAAAAGCTCAACAGCAGGAACACAAAGGGCTCTGAAAGGATTTAAAGGTTGCGGAACCTCCCTCCAATTTTTAATAGGTTTGTGTCTCAATGGATAAATGGGTGAGTGATTTGCTCTCACTGTGGGGCCAGGGTGTAAAAAAACCAGCTTTGCACATTTTCCCCTCACTTTTACGGGATGAATCCAGCCCTGGGGGATGGGGAATGCTGAGGGAATTCCCATCAGGGAAGGTGGAACGTCAAGGGCACTGACAGGTTCAAGCTGTGGAAATGTCAGGATTTTTAAAAACCCGAGAAAATTCCCGTTTCAGGCTGGGTGGGACTGTCTGGGAGAGGTGTGAGGAAGCCACAGGAGAAGCACCCAGAGCTGTGAGAGGATTTAGGAAGTGATCCCACGGGATTCCCTTCCCTCAGAAGCCCCACGGGACTGAAGAACACCTTATTGTGATTTCTGAATCTGCTGAAGGAGCAACATTTCTTGACCCAGATTCCAATTTCGCCCTCCAGGAGCCCCAGCTGCACTGGGAAAACACCCATGGTGCACAGGGAACCCCACAGGGCCTTCCCAAAGGCTGGCTGGGCTGAAAATGTCACCACTGCCCAAAATCCTGAGCCCTGCACTCCCAGGCAGGGCCAAGCAGCGTTTGCTGCTCCTTAAATCCAACGTTAACAGCAAAACCTGGGAGCAGGACCAAGGTCAAACCCAACCCCAACCGAAGTGGCCTCTTTTTGTGACTCCAATGGCTCTGCACCAGGCAGCTGAGCCCATTCCAGCCTCCCAACGTGGCAACTCTTCCCCACCAGCTGCTGCCATCCCCAGATCCACCCCGCCCGCGTCCCCTCCAGATTCCGGGCCAAACCCAATGATGGCCGTAAGTGAAAAACCTAATTATTGACTCCAGAGATGCTGAGAGAGGGCTGGGTTTGCTCTGTCCATCCCAGACTAATTAAACAGCCCAATAAAGCAGATGAGAAATCTCTCCGTTTTACTGCTGTTATTATTAGGCTCCTCATTTCCATCCTGTGCGGTGTTTAAAGACTGGAATAGCAGTGAAATGGAAGATTTTGGAATAAACGCTGCTCACCCTGCCAGCCCTGCTCATCTGTCCCCTCCTAAACTCGCTTGTGCTTGGTTCAAACCAACTTCCAGCTGATTAAAATGTTAATGAGAGCCTGCACAACCCCCTCAGAAGTGTGATCCAACCCAAAGCTCAGCGCTAAAGCCGAGCCTTACCTGTCTGATCCATTGGAACAACCTGAAGGGAAATGTCCTTCCAAAACCTGGCCTTGGTCAAGAGGTTTTGGTGAAATAAACTACTTGAGGCCGGCTAACAATGGAAAGTTCTATCAGAAACGAGCTCTGAGCATCTCAACTAGTATTCCCAGTAATTCCCATCGCTGTAAAAAGTTCCTTGGCTGGGCTGATTAAGCCTCAAAGGGAACTCCTTCCTGTGTTTCCACATCTCCCCACCCTGGCTGCTTCTCATTTATTGGCATTGATTCCCCTCCAAAATCTCCCGCACACCTTTCATGAAACGATTGCAGCCCTTTTGTAGATGACCCATAAATCCTCGTTTGTTTCCTAGATGAGCGTTTGCCGATTGCAGAAATCAGCAAAATTAGCAGAGCCCCCTTGGGGGAGTGGCTAAAGCTGGGTTTGTTAAGCCTGGTTCAGTTTGATCAGAAGACGTGGTGGACGGCAATTCCCTCAAAAGTGTCACCAGTGCCTGGAAACGGTCACTGGAATATTCCTGGCATGGGGACACAAAGGATAAATTCCATTTGGAATCACCTCGTCCTGCCCCAAATTCCCCTCAGTTTGGGGAAATGGAGGTGCTTTGTCCTCGACGCTTTTTAATCAGCACCTCAAGCCCTTTTATTTCTCTGTCTAACACACAAGTCTTAATATTCCTGCCTCAGATCGGCCAAAATGCTTCCATTTCCATCAAGTTTTATGAGTGGAGCTCAGAAATCCCAAATCCAATGGATTCTGTGCTTGTTCTTCCCCTCAAGTCAGGAACATTTCCGAGTAGGAACAACACAGTCACTGGCGTTGTTTTAATTCCTCACGAAGCACATCCCAAATGAGGTCCTGGGGCGCAGAGAAGGATGAAAAAAGGACCAGGAATTCCGGGCCAAGATCAGAGGAGAAAAGGGCTCCCAGAAGCTTGAGGCTCTCGCTGAAGGGTTCAACCCTTGAAGGAGCAGAGACAAAGGGGCTGAGACGAGCAGCAGCAGGTGAGAGAGGCGGCAATTCCTGCACTCACAGGGTAAAGCTGAACTCCTTCCACGCCGCTGGATAGAACTAACAATAAAAACGGAGCTTCCTCCCTTCTCCCTTTTGTCCTTTTAATTAAATTATCTGGCGACACTGCCATTATTCCACACAACGGGTGTTCATTAGCAACGCACTTACACTCCTCGTATCTTGATTTATCAGCCCTTCCCCTCGTTTCCGTACTCGGGATTAATGCACGGAGCCCAGCAGAGCCTGGAGGGGAGGAGGCAGCATCAGTAACCCCACACGGAGCACGCACAAATAAATAATCAGTGTACAACACCTGTGCCTGAGTCCCAGGCACCTTTCTCAGGTATCTGGAGCCTTTTCTGGGGAGGAATTTAATCCTGGCAGTGCCGTGTTTCTCCAAAGCTGCTTCTTGACAGCAAATCCAGCACAGCCACAGCCTGGGAGTGAACGCCTTTAAAATTCCCATCAGGTCCCCGACACAGGTACAGAAATAACTCCTCATTCCAGGGCCAGGAGAGAAGCTCCTGGGGCAGAATTGATGATTCCCCAAACTCCACATGAGTCTAAAGTTCATGAGCGGGGTTTTATCCGTGTGGGGAAGGAGGGGATTTTCCCTTTTTTAGGTTAATTTGCAGGAGGTGAAGCACACCTGGGATGGTGTGACCACACCAGGACTCTCCAACACCACCAGATTTCCAACCCCTCAGACGGAAATTCAGGCACTCCGAGGTCTCACCCCACTTTTGGAGGTGTTTGGTTAATCTGCAGCAGGTGAAGCACACCTGGGATGGTGTGACCACACCAGGACTCTCCAACACCACCAGATTTCCAACCCCTCAGACGGAAATTCAGGCACTCCGAGGTCTCACCCCACTTGTAGAGATGCTTTGTTAATCTGAATGAAGTGAAGCACACTCAGGATGGTGTGACCACACCAGAACCTCCCAACACCACGAGATTTCCAACCCCTCAGAGGGAAATTCAGGCACTCCCAGGTCTCACCCCACTTGTAGAGATGCTTTGTTAATCTGAATGAAGTGAAGCACACTCAGGATGGTGTGACCACACCAGAACCTCCCAACACCACGAGATTTCCAACCCCTCAGAGGGAAATTCAGGCACTCCCAGGTCTCACCCCACTTTTGGAGGTGTTTGATGTCTCAATTTAGGTGCATTTTTGGCTACGAACTCGGTTGTGCTGCAGCAGAAATCTCCCCTGAGCAGGCTGGGAGCTTGGCAGGTCCAGCCCCACCCGGGCTCTGCTCTCCAAACCCGCTGAAAGGAATGGAGGGATTTGTCTTCACCAACAAACTGTGGGTCTGTAGTAGGTAAAGGCAGCACTGAGAAATAAAAGAAACAATGGGAAGGATCCCACTGATGGACAAATGGAATGAGAGAGATTCGTCATTACAAGCAAACTGTGGGTCTGCTGATAAATGAAACTGGATGAAATGAATTTCTGAGAGATGAAAGAAACCGTACGGGAAGAACCATGGGAAGAACCATGAATTCCATAGGAATTCCACAGAGTGACACAAGGAAAAGACAAAGGGGGGGTACACATTAGAAGGGGGTCTGGATTAGGTGATTTGGGTACCTCAGCCAATAGGGAAAAAGAGAGGGAAATTGGGATAAAAAAGGAGGCTGCGCCCTCCAAAAATTGGAGAGACCCCAAGGGAAACGCCCCATGGCCTCTCCCTTATTCCCATAAAGGTACAGGACTCCTCTGCCTCCTTTCTGGGCAGAAACCTCTGGTGTTTGGGGATTGATTTTCCTGACACCGACCAGGTTTCCATGGAGAGCTGGGAACGATCCCTGCTGGGACAGAGGAGGAAGATCCGGGTGGGGAACTGGGGAGACGGGGGGCTCTCCAAACCCTCCCCAGCGGGGCTGGGCAGCCCTGGGGGGCCAGAGCAGGGGAAAACCCCATCGGGGCGAGCTCCGGGCACTCCGCAGCGCCGGGATTCGTCCGAGGGCAGAGACGGCCGGGGAGGAACAGCAATCCCGGAGCCATCCGGGCTCCCCGAGCGGTGATGGAGGGGACGGGGAGCGCCGGTGACAGCCGGGACAGCTGTGACAAGGCGGGAGAGACCCGGGCACGGCAGGGCGCAGATAAAGATGGAAGCAGGTCACGCATCGCTCTCCGAGCACGGCGGTGCCATCCCGGCCTGCGCAGAACGAGAGCCGCTTGTTATTATTTTCTTTGAGCCCATTAAACGCGGCGGCGGCGGCTGCTGCTGGCAGAGCCTTTTCGTGTTAAAATCAGTGATGCTCTCGCTGCTGAACGCAGGCTTGGCTCGACAAGGTTGTTAATTACGCAGCCAAATTGACGGAGATAATGGCACTCACCTGGCTGGGAGGGGAGGGGGAATCTGGGGAGGGAATGAGCTGTTCGGGGAGGGGAGTTTGATAAAAGGAGAGGAACAGGGGCTCAGGGGATGTTCGATGAAAACAGGAACAGGGGATGGGGATCCAATTTTGGGGGTGTTTGATAAAACCAGAGGAACAGAGAGCTCAGGGGATGGGGATCCCAATTTGGGGGTGTTGGATAAAAACAGGAACGCGGGCTCAGTGGATGGGGATCTCATGGGGTTGTTTGATAAAACCAGAGGAACACGAGGCTCAGGGGGTGGGGACCCAGTTTTGTGGGTGTTTGATAAAAACAGGAACCCAGGCTCAGGGGATGGGGATCTCATGGGGATGTTTGATAAAAAAGGAGGAACACAGGCTCGGGGGATGGGGATCCCACTCTGGGGGTGTTTGATAAAAACAAAGGAACAGAGAGCTCAGGGGATGGGGACCCAATTTTGCGGATGTTTGATAAAACCAGAGGAACACGGGGCTCAGGGGATGGGGATCCCACTCTGGGGGAGTTTGATAAAAAGAGAGGAACACAGGCTCGGGGGATGTGGGATCCGATTTTGCGAGTGTTTGATAAAAACAAAGGAACACGGGCTCAGGGGATGGGGATCTCATGGGGATGTTTGATAAAAAAAGGAGGAACACAGGCTCGGGGGATGGGGACCACATTGGAGGTGTTTGATAAAAACAGAGGAACAGAGAGCTCAGGGGATGGGGATTCCACTCTCGGGGAGTTTGATAAAACAAACACAGAGAGCTCAGGAGATGGGGATAACACTGGGAACTGCTCTGCACTGCCACAGAGGGCGCCAGGAACCCAATTAGGAGATGTAATTAACAGGTGGCATTGGTGTTTGTGGGTGTTAAATACAGACAGACAGAAAAAGGGTGGCAGGGTGGTGGAAAACCCTGAGCGTCCAACACAAAACCATCGCTCAGGACTTTGGAGGGAATAAAACTTCTCACTGATAAAGGTTGGCCAAGGATCCCTTAAAATATCCAAAAATGAGCACAAATCAGGCTGTGAGTGGCAGCCAGTGCCCTTTCCATGGACAGGAACCTGACACCCTCAAGGGCAAAACTGGAAAAAAACACTTTTGAAAAGAGATCCAGGATTCCAACACCTCCAAACCAATCCAAAACAGCATGGTTTATTATTATTATTACTATTACTATTATTACTATTATTACTACTATTACTACTATTACAACTATTACTATTATTTCTATTATTATTACTATTACTGTTACTATTATTATTATTTTTATTATTATTATTATTTCTTCATTACCTCTAGACCAAGGGCCTCTTTTCAGAGATGGTTAATTCATTTGCAGTCCAAAGTATTTGTCACTCGGGGTATATTGATTTATTCCCAAACAGATGGAACACCTTTCTGGGCAGAGATGCTGAAACGAGCGGGATAAATCAATTTGAGGATATTTTTTCCTGCCTGTCATAAAGCAGTTTTGCATCCCTCGCAGTCCCGGGGTGGGTTTGTCCACAAGGATTATTCTTTTCATTATTCTGCCATCAAACCAGACAAACCAGCTGATTGCTTTCCCCCCACGCTTAAAATAACTGTTGATAGAAATGTTCATTCCGAGCCTATTGTCCTTGCTAATTAGCATATTAAAGGGAGTCAGCTAGAGGAAAATATCAATTTATTAGGCATAATGAGCCTTACCTCTGCCACAGAGGTAAATATTTCAGGATTAAAGCATTCAAGTGGCTCAATGTCCTGAAAAAATCTGAGTTCCCAAGGGAAAACCAGGCAGAGGTTCAGTATCAGAACCCTCCATGGGCAGGAATTGGGTATTTTGGTTATGACACCCGAAATCCAACCCCCTAAAAACAGAGTAATTCCAACTCTTCCTGCAGGGGCTGAGTCCTGGGAATTCACAAATTCACACCCCCCTTTCCCCAGCTCCTGCCCCAGCACAGCCACAATCAGCAGAATTCGGAAATCAAATTAATCCCAAACCTCTCCCTCCACAGGATTTCTTTTCTTTTGCCCCCACCCTGGGCCATAAATAAAATCAAAAATAAATAAAAAATAAATAAATAAATTTCGTGTGGACAAAAAAAGCTGGAAGAACTTTGGCACTGTGACAACAAAGCTTTTACCAGAGTAGCTTTAACCACCCCCTGAAATCACTCACGAGGCAGTTTCAGTGAAAAGGTGATGATTCAATCGAGTGATTCAAGCTCCAGAGTGACCTCACTGGAGCCTGGCAGGATTTACAGGGGGCTTGGGGACTTCATAAAACTTCAGATATCAAATCTCCAAACCCCACACCCCAGCTCCTCCCAAGCCCTCTGTGCGCCCTCCCTCTGCACCAGAACCCATCTCAAACACCCAAAATAGCTGTAAACACCAGAAAAAATGTAAATATTGGATGCTGTCACTCTTGGAGAGAGAAAACAACCCCCCAAGGGATTAATGTATTTACCCCCATGCAAGTGAAATCCGAAGATGACACTCCCTCAGCTCTTGTTGTCTGGTGTGACAGAGGCAGATGGGCTGGAGGGGAGTTGGGATTCTTACAGAAAGAAGAGAAAAATACAGAAAACAAAATGTCAGGCAAGGATGGGAGAAAAACAACCTTGCGTGGAAATGGGATCTCTTCCCAGCCCAGGTTATTTGACAGATTAGGAGCTGCAGTTTGAAGGTCTCAGGATAATTTCAGGGGAATGGAATTCAGATGAATTCAAGAGGTCCCTCCAAATTCAGCTGTGTTTTTGGGAACTGTGATAGACAGGAATTATTTGATGGAGCCCGCACTGCTCAGGAAGGGGGGAAAAATCCTCAGTTATTCAATTTGGACACAGCAAAAAATTAAACCTGGTTCACTTTGAGGGAGTTTATTGGGGCCTAAATAAACAACTTTGGCCTTCCACGGCTGCTCGCAGAGGTTAAGACACAAATCTTAAGAAACTCTGCAGTTTCTCAGGGTCTGACTTCTGGAGAATATAAATTGATTCCAAATAGCATCTAAGGGATGAATTAATTCGACAATAACTTTCTTTCAAGTCTAATAAAGGCTGAATGAATCACTGAAGGATGAGCTCACGAGGAGAGGAGCACTGGCGGGTGATTTCATTAATCCTCCCTAAAAAACATGGACCACAACGAAAAAAGACAGCTGGCTTCAAAACCCCTTATTTTTATCTACATAAAAACCCATTTCTGGCCTTTTTTTCCCCCTCCAGTTTGTGCTTTTACCCTGTTAAGAATCAAATTGCAGGGAGAATTCCTGGCACCAATTTGGGGCCATTTCAGCTCGGGACCCACTGGGCCCATTCAGATCTGGGCTGCAAATGGAAGGGGCCAAACCCTGGGGGACCCAGCCCGGGGCCCCACACTGATTTCTGCTGCTTAAAACCCATTTCCCTGCAAAAAAATCCTGTGGAAATCCAGAGGCATTTGCAAGGTTTAACTCTTAGGAGTCGCCAGCAAACGGGGCTGCTTTCGCTGAAAATTTATTTCAGGTTTTATTTCTATCGTACGTGGATCTGAGGGAGAGTTTTTGGCTGAAATTTCACTGAAATTTATTTTAGGGTTTATTTGGCTTTCATGAAAAGCAGCAGAAAGGTTAATGAGGAGCGGGGATCTCTTCGTGCACCAAATTCTCCAGGAATTTCTGCCTCCCCTCGCTGTAACTTGGAGGGAGCAGCGTCCTGGAGATGAGAAACCTCCTTTATTCCCAGTAATTAGAGGCACTAATGAACCCAAACACTGCGAAAGGTCCGGATTCGTCAGGTTGGTGCCTGCAATTTGTACCCCGCACTCCGTTTCCAGAGACACCGAGGACTGAAGAGCGCTAATTGCGTAATTAGGGAAAGGTTAAAGCGCTCTGCAGCACCTGACAGCACAACCCCCCCCCGGAACTGGAAAAAAAAAAGCGTTTGTCCACCTCCAGTTTGGACAAAATTCCCGATCCCACAACTCCTGCCCCGCTCTGCTCCCTGCCCAGTGGCTGAAGGGTGACTGGAACCAGAGACAAACTCTGAGACAACATCCCAATTGCAAAAAAACCCCCCTTTTTTTCCCAAATTTGGAGACACCTTGGTGTCAGAGGAGCAGAACTGACAGAGCTGATTTTCCACCCTCCAGGGCAGAAGTTTCATTCACCGTTCGGTTTCACTCCGCCTGACGCACCCGAATGTTTCAGCAATCAACTTCGACGGCAACGGGAGGAAAGTCTGATTTATCTCTTTACTTCCATCTTCAGCTGTTTAATTATCTGCCCTCCGCTCTGCAGCCTCTGGCAATTGCAGGGACAAATCCTGATCTCTGCAGCCTGCCCAGAGTCGGGAGAGCCAGGGCAGGGACGCCGCGATTTTCCCTCATTCTTTGTCCCCGTTTTCCGGAGCAGCAGCTGATTCCAGGGCCGGGCTGACCTGAGGAAGGCGTGAGCAGAGCTCTGCACCTCTCACTGGCACCATGGTCTGGAATTACTGCTCTTCCCACCAGCAGAACTCTTATCCCTCTAGAAGCAGCATTTCTTTTCAGGTTTTCCCAGCATTTTATGCAGCCAAAGTCTGGGATTTGTGCAAACAACCTGGAGAGGGTTTTGTTCGTTTCCCTTTGGGTGCGAATTCTCTGTGCACCCGCCAGGAACTCACAGGGATTTCCCACTCGCGACTCCACCGCAGGGGCTGAATTTTGTGCCAAATCCTCCCCTCCCTCTCTCCCTCCTCTGCCACAGCCAGAGGTGCAGCAGCCGCACAGTTGTGGAACCCAAAATTGGGGAATCATCCATTCAGAGCTCATCCCTGCGCTCCTCCCTCCCCATCGCCTTAGAAACGGCTCTTCCCCACAGCAAATGAAGTTGGAAACCTCATCATTAATTCTATTTAGGCCCGATATGTCACAAAGGCAGCAAGGCAGGGCCATTTTCCTCTCTGCTGGGGCACAAAACATGGATTAACTATTCCAGCCAGAGCCCGGGATGATTTATTAATTCAATTTTGGAGCGTGCGACTGTCAGATCGGATCAGTTTGGCCTAAAAAGAGCCTCTCTGAGGACTCTTTTCCTCCTTTTAAAGCAGCTGACTGACACCTCGCAGGCTGCGCAGCTGCAGCCACCCAGCCCCGTGTCACACGCAGGTGACACTGTTTAGGTGGGGGGAGGGAGGGCACTGCTGCCCCACCCCACCTGGATTTTGGGATTATCCAGCAGCTCCAGGGGTTGGGGTCACCTTGTACCACCCCAGCACCAACAGGGCCGTTTGTCCGGGGTGACGCCCAGGATTTTGGGGTTTAGCTTCTCCCCAGGCTCTCTGGGCAGCCTCTTTCCGCAGGGAATTCCCTGCTGCTCTCCCCTGCCAGGGAATCGTGAATTCGGAGAGCTCTGGGCTGGTTCGGAAGCTCCCAAAGGCTGGGCCACAGCATTTAAGACGGGTTTGGAAGTGCTGTGGTGTCCAAGCATCCCCATCACCTCTAATTAGCATCCCTTCAGCTGATTCCATTAATTCCTGCCCTTTTTGCTCGGCTGGATGAAGGAACTCTTCCCTCCCCACGTGGGCCCCCACTGGGCCTGCTCCCAGTACTCCCCAGTTCCACCCGGTGTTTTATTTCTGGACCTGAGAACCGAAACCAGAATTCATAAAACCCATTCCAAAGGCCAGGAACACCAGGAGCAAAACAAACGCTGCCTCTGGTTTGCAGCGAGAGCTGGGAAAGGCCGCTCAGGGCTGGGGGGAAGCTGAATTCCCTGATTATTCCTTCATCATCCCTGGCCCGTTCTGGGTCCCTCAGGCCGTGTTTTACAGCCCCAGCCCCGGCTCTTGGCTGGAATGGGCCGTAGATTTTCACTGCAGACGACAAGGTCAGTCCCTTCATGGGGCTCTGGCTCCAGCCAGCCCGACTCTTCCCTGGATCCCGGCCGGGAAAAGGCAGGAAAAGCCCAGAGCGGATCAATCACTGCAGAGCAGGTGGGAAGGAGCCTCTGCGAGGCGTCCGAGCCACTGATTTACCATTCCCGACCTCCCGGGCAGCGGCAGAACGAGGTCTGGAGGGCAGGGGGGCAAAAGGAAGAGGAATTTCTGCTTTTCCCTGGGTTTTCCTTGGAGGTCCCGGGTTCCTGGGCTGGGGATGGGGCTGGCGGGGGATGGGGTTATCCAGGACCAATTCCTGGGTGGGCGGTGGCCCTTGGGCTCCCAGAAGCAGCCGGAAGGGGATGGGGCAAGAACGGAGCAGTGCAGAGCACGAAATGAAGCTGAGCTTTACTGGCCTAAGCCCAGTCTGCAACAGCAGAGCTGCCCTGCTGCAAACTGGGCCCCCAGCACAACCGGGGCAGGCAAAAAACTCCTTAAATCCTGCAACCACTCTTCCCTGTCCTAGCTCATCCAAAGATGAGCCTTGCCCCACAGCTGGGTTTGTGTGGGTTTTTTTGTTTTGGTTTGTTTTGGATTTTTTGTTGTTGTTGTTGTTGTTTGGGGTTTTTTTGGCGGTGTTGGTTTTTTTTTTTGGTTTTGGGGTTTTTTTTGTTTTGTTTTTTGGTTTGGTTTGGCTTAGTTTGGGATTTTTTTGGGGTTTTTTTTCCTTTATTTTTTTGTTTAGTTTATTTGTTTGTTTGGGGGTTTTTTTTGTTGTTTATTTGTTTTGTTGTTTATTTGGTTTTTTGTTTGGTTGGTTGGTTTGGTTTGGTTTGGTTTGGTTTGGTTTTTTCACTTTATTATTTCCCATAATTCTGACTGGTTCCAGCAATCATGACAGGACAGAGCCCTTCCCACCCCGCAGAGGAGAGCTGGATAATTAAATGGAAGTCCCCAATCCCACACAGTTTATGGCAGTTTCTGTCGGGTGAATTAATGCTGCATCTCCGCAGATTCTCCCCTGAAAAAAGGAACGGCGAAAAGAAATCGATTTGTGTCTGGTTCTGTTGTGCAAGGATCTGAGGGAGAGTTCATCTCTGAAATATCCGATATCACGCAGCAGCACGGGGCTGCTGGGCCTCCAAAAAAAATAAACCCAACTTGGTTTGTTCCCACTTTGCAGAGGCACAAACGAACTCAGAGGGTTTTTCCAAAGGGTGAGGGAGCAGCTGTGCCATGGCAGGAACATAAAAGGGATGGAAAAATGGTAAAACCAGGCCCAGGTTGGGCCGTGCAGGGTCAGGGGATGCAGCTGAGAGGGTTTGGGGGAGTCCTCTTGAAAGGAATGGGGGGATTTGTCTTTATAAACAAACTGTAGTAGATAAAGGCAGCACTGAGAAACAAAAGGATCAATGGGAAGGATCCCACTGATGGATAAATGGAATGAGAGAGATTCGCCTTTACAAACAAACTGTGGGTCTGCTGATAAATAAAACTGGATGCTGAGAGATGAAAGAAGCCGGGGGAAGAACCGTGAATTCCATAGGAATTCCACCGAGTGACACAAGGAAAAGACAAAGGGGGGGTGCACAATAGAAGGGCGTCTGTATTAGGTGATTTGGGAAGTCTGTACCTCTCCAGTACCTCAGTGTAGGAGACGATCCGAAAAGCCCTCAT